>PVLC010001548.1:0-61926 GCA_004027655.1 Graphiurus murinus | reverse complement strand
TCTTCATTTAAGAATGGAAAAAGACAATTCATTCTCTATTCTAGAGAAATGGAACTGAGTAAAAGGCTCTGCTACCACTCTCTCTGTTCTAATCTTTGAAATCATACTTAATTTAGACAGGCTTAGGGTTTAGGGTGTTTTTTTAAAATATCCACACACAATGAAATAAACACAGATTCTGTAATTATATTAGGACTAATACAAATGCTACCACCAGAGAGGAAAAAAAAATTAGCTCTTTCATGTTGTTTAGAAAGTTTCACTTTCTTCAGAAACTATTGTATTCTTAATACTTGGACAACAATCACAAAACCATAGGGGGCAGATGCTGCTGTGCTGTGTGGGAACTTCTGCCATAACCAGAATGGTTATAAGGCTCATGTAGAAAGAGCAAAAAGCAGGAAACCAAGCAAGGAGAGAGACAATAGATTCATTACCCAAGGGACCTTAACAAAAATACAGCAGCACGGCAGCCAAAGCCCTCTATCAATAAAGGCTGGAGACTTAAAGGGCCCAGTTTTCTTTCATGGCAAAAAGAAGATTTGTCCAGTCGAATGCAGCCTCCATAGAATTGTTATTATTGTTTAATTTAAAATGAGATGAGTCTTTGGCAGCAAACTTGAGATGACAAAAGTATCTAACTTTTTTGACCCATAGTGTAAAATACTTTTTATATCACATCTTACACTTAAATAACTAAACCAAAAATTCCATAAAATAGTACTTGACCCTTACTTCTGTACAGACAGTGGATTTTGTGCTTTCCTTTCTATTCTTTCACTGTGATCTATTCTCTTCTCCTCCAGTTAAAAAAAAAAGAAAAGAAAAGAAAAAGTTGGTCTGGACACAATAAATCGACTTCATGACTTAATAATGGGTTGCAAAACATGTTGAAAAAATTGGCCTAAAGAACATTCTGGAAGTCAAACAAAGGCCACATGCTAGTTCTTTTTTTTGTTTTAAAAAAATGTGTTGCTGGTAAGGAAAAGACACTCTAGCTTCACCTTTCAGTGAGAGAGAGAGTGAGAGAAAAAGAAAGAGAATGACAACTTTAAGGCTTTGTATATAGTAGGCACTAAAATATTTGTTCAATTTAAGAGGCCATTAAAAAGCATTTTCCCCCTTTTATGGCTAAAGTAACATTGAAAGAAGCAGGGAGGATAGGACTTGAAGGAGAAAAGGAGGATTCCAATAATGGAGGTACTGCCTGGGCAGCATGCCCAATATTTTGAGCATGATGTTGCCAAGGGTTCTACTTTCTCCATCACCTGAGATGCTCTGACCATTAGTCTACAGCCACCAAGCAAAAGAGAGAAAAGACCATCACTAAAAGAAAGATGAGTTCAACAATTTGGTAAATAACCTATTCCAAATGAATGAAATGGGAACATACCCTTAAAATGAGGCAAAAAATTGCCTGCAAAACCAAAATCTCTAGCTTAAATTAGTCCAGAATGGCTAGAGCATACACTGTACAAACAACAAAATGTAGCCAAACAAAATGAGCATCAGATTAGATAGCCTTGTATAATGGAATCAAATAAGATCCCTCAAGATACTCTCCTGAGATCTTCCCAGCTCAATAGAAAATGATGCTGACAGCTATAACGGGATAGGCTATCATTAATAAAAACAACTCTCTTTTCTCAAGAGCCTACTTAGTGTCAGGCACCGTGCTAGGTGCTTAATATACCTTATCACTATCCTCAAAACAAACAAGCCTACATGGAGACTATTATCCCCATTTTACACAAGAGGAAAAGGTGGTCCAGATAAGCACCTTGCTTATAATCATATACCTAGAAAGTGACAGGGCTGGGATAATGAACTCAACTGTGAGAGTTAAAACTCTCATCTCCCAGGGGCATATTTCTTTGCCAACATAAAGGGTATAGGGATAAAAATAAAGCACAGATACCTGAGTGTACAGCATAAATGGAAGTATAGGAAAGGAGGAAAGAAAGGCAGAGGGGAAAAAAGGAATTGGTTCTTTTAAATGAGAAAGACAAATTATTTCAGAAAACAGCAGCTTCCTTTAAGCTGGAACCTCAGCTTTATCTCTGCAGTCCTGTCTATTTTAGTAGCAGTTATTACTATGAGTTCTGTATCAATCTAGAAAAATGAATTGTGCCACTAGGAAGAGGGATTTCAAAGTGAGAGTTTGCTTTTGATATAAATATTTGCTACAAATACTAAGTTGCACAAATACAGTAACCTATCCCTCTCTTCTCCAGAAAAACTGTCTTTATCAGATTTTAAACTCTTTATATTTTTAAATTTTCTTCAAATTAAAAAAGAAAGTCAATAGCCAGATGTGGTGGCACATGCCTGTAATCCCAGTACTTGGAAAGACCGCAAATTCGAAGCCAGCCTCAGCAACTTAGTGAGATCCTGTTTCCAAACAGAAAATAAAATAGAGCCGGGGGTGTGGCTTGGAGGTAGAATGTCCCTGGGTTCAATCTCCAGTATGAAATACATAAATAAATAAATAAATAAATAAATAAATAAATAAATAAAGTGAGCAACACGTGCACTAAAAGAAACAAGTATTACTATAGGCAATGCTTTAATCATACATAGGGGAAACCACTCATTTACACACTGAGCATCTCCATGGAATGAAATCCTTCTCAAGCTTGGGGAAATCACCCACACATACTCAAATGTTATTCCTTTGAATTTTTTTACTTGGTTTTGAATGGCCATAAAAGACTCCAAACTTGGTCAAAGAGCTGGAATTGTTAGGCCCAGTATCACCAAACAACAATGTTGATTAAAGTCAGCATTCTCAATGACCCCAAAACAGGACCTAGTGAAATAAATGTTTCTCTTAAATGCCTAAATTGCTATTGAAATAAACATCAAAAAGATTAGAGCCGGGCGTGGTAGCACACGCTAATAATCCCAGTACTTGGGAGGTTGAGACAGGAAGATCTGGGTTTGTGGCCACCCTCAGCTATTTAGTAAGGCCCTCCGCAACTCAGTGAGACTCTGTTTCAAAGTAAGAATAAAAAATAGGACTGGGGGTGTAGCTCGGAGGTAGAATTTCCCTGGTATCAGTCCTCAGTACCACACACACAAAAAAAGATTAGAAAATTCCAGTGGAAAAGCCTTATTATACTCTATTCAACATTTTTAAAATGTAAAGGATCTTTATTTTTATTTTTAAATTTATTTATTTATTATATTTATACATTCATTCATTTATTTTTTGTGGTCCTGGGTGGGGATTGAACCCAGGAGCATGCTAGCTGTGAGCTACAGCCAGCCCTATTTTGTTTGTTTGTTTTGAAATAGAGTCTCACTAGGTCACTGAGAATGTTGCTGCATCGCTCAGGCTATCTTTGAATCTGTGACCCTCATGTCTCAGCCTCCCTAGTACTGGGATTACAGGCATGTGCCACCTTTATTTTTACATCTTTTATACAATAGGAAAATAATGATATGGAACAACCTCATTCCCATTACAATAATAATTCCTTATGCCAATGACCCCCAAACATACCACCTTTTCATTAGTTTCTTGGAAGCACATCTGTAGTCCTTTTATCTGATAGATTATAAATGACCCCTCTAATGAGATACCTAAATATTCTTTCCACAGATGAAGGGGACTAGAATGGGAAGAGATAATACAATGAAATGAAAGAAAGTCAGATTGAGTGGAACTAAGAGAAACACAGATGCAATCAACTCATGTGCAAGTAATCAAGAGTCTAACTTTTCCTGGAAAAATTTCCCACTGCAGTAGCATCAGGAACACCTGTATTGGCACCATTTTATGACTAAAGAAGGAATACCACACAGGTCAAAACTTTACATCAGCCAGGAATGGTGGCACATGCTTGTAATCCTAGTACTTGGAAAGCTGAGACAGGAGGATCACGGGTACCAGGTCAGCCTCAGCAACTTAGTGAGACCCTGTTTCAAAATAAAAAGAATAAAATAGGGCTGGGGGGTGTGACTTGGCAGTAGAATGCCCCTGGGTTCCATCCCCAGTACTACAAAACAAAAGAAACAAAACTTTAAATCAGTAAGAGTAAGTGCATAGAAGTTGGACTGAAACATTTATACAGAAATCTAAAGAGGGGAGAGGTCAGAGTAGACAATACATATGAAAAGAAAAACACATTTTATGGTTCTGTTTAAGATGCTTACTTTCTAGTCGGGCATGGTAATGCATACTTATAATCCCAGTACTTGGGAGGCTGGGAGGCTGAGACAGGAGGATTGTGGGTTCAAGGACAGCCTCAACAAGTAGTGAGACTCATTAACCCAGTGAGACCCTGTTTCAAAATAAAAATGAAATAGGGCCGGGGTTGTAGCTCAGAGGTAGAATGCCCCTGGGTTCAATTCCTAGTACCCAAACAAAACAAAACAAGCAAACAACAACAACAACAAAAAAACATGCTTACTTTCTAGCCAGGCACAGCGGCGTTTGCCTGTAATCCCACAAGGCTGAGGGAGGAGAGTCCCAAGTTTTTGTTTTTGTGGTACTGGGGATTGAACCCAGGGGCATTTACCTCAGAGCTACAACCCCCGTCCTATATTTTTATTCTTTTATTTTGAAACAGGGTCTCACTAAGTTGCTGAGAGCCTCACTAAGTAGGTGACGATGGCTGCGAACTCTGATCCTCCGGTTTCAGCCTCTCAAATACTGGGATTACAAGTGTGTGCCACCATGCCTGGCTCAGGAGGGTCCCAAGTTTGAGGCCAGCCTTAGCAACTTGTGAGACCATGTCTCCCTGTATCTTGGAGGTAGAATGCCACTGGATCAATCCCCAGCACCACACGAGTGAACACACACACACACACACACACACACACACACGAAATATAATATGAAAGTATATGTTATACCTTTGTATAATAGTACCAAAAATACTATTATATCAATTAAAATTTCCATAAACATTAAAAATTCTTTACAAACTTGATATTGACCAGAAGACAGTTTTTCACTTAATATTTTTTAAAACAAAGCAGTTAGGTGAAAAATACCAAGACAAATTTTGGAACACTATAATCAACAGAACAGAAGTATGCAAAAAATTTTAAAATAAAATCAGTGTGTCAATGAGTTAAATCCAGCATAAAAGTACTCATACCTCACAATAAGACAGATGGAAGAAGAGGTAGGTATGAGGGAGGCAGGGCCCTGGGAATGAATAATCAAAAGTGATGTCTTTGGTGGTGGCACACACCTGTAACCTCACTACTTGGGAGGCTGAGACAGGAGGATGATGGGTTCAAGGACAGCCTCAGCAACTTAGTGAGGCCCTCTGCAACTTAGTGAGAGCCTGTTTCAAAATAAAAAACAAAATAGGGCTGAAGTGTAGCTCAGAGATAGAATGCCCTGGGTTCAATCCCTAGTATCCCCCCCAAAAAAAGTGATGTTTTTAACTTCCAGATTCCCATGGCCCCAAGTGTCAAGTTGGGACACATACTATAATTGGTCTCAAATAGCAACAGCAGGTATGTCTTGAGTGTTGAATGGGGAAGGAGCTCAGAATCCTGTGGAGACTGTGGAGGGTTGGTCCCCTGAGAATGAGGTAGAAGGCACATGGGCAGAAGAGGTCTAAATGTCCAGTCAGTTTTAAAGCCCTCAATAAACAATAAAAATAAATACCATATGTATATTCTTGAGAATTTCTGTTGTTGTTTCTTTGGTGGAAAACATGACAACATGCAGTTTTAAAGTTAGGAGGGAAAAATAAGAGCCATGAACTCTCAAAAGCAGAAACTCACATCTTAAAAGTTACCTAAGAAAAGAGAAATGAACTGTGGCTGAAATTGGAGTCAGGAGAACCCGCGCCTCACATCCATTGTCAGATGCAATAGCTTTGTAAATGGTTGGAAATAGAGCACACCCATTCCCAAAGAATGTAACATCATTGCCAAATTATTTTCCAAACTGAAATTAAGCTCTTAGATAACTGCTTTATCTCCCAACTATAGTATCTCAAAAGGGATGACCAATCTGAAGTTTTAAACACTGGAAATTTCTGTAGTTTACAAAGTTGGTAGAAGTCCACATTTGTTTTGTTCTTGAGTAGATATAAGAAATGGGAATAAATGAAAAATGTAGAAATTTATCTGAAAGACCAAATTTACTCACTTTACATTTCAACACATATAAATAAAAGCAGTTGGAAAGAACTCATGTAAGAATTCTCCATAAGCAGAAGGAAGACTAGTTCTTAGTTTTGTTTTTGGTGGGTGTATCCATATGACAACACAAATTTACAACTTAAATTTACTACTTAAGCTTTTATCATTTGTATGAAAGCTGCATCATCTATGGTCATAAACACACAGCCTACTGAATTAGAAAGAGGTGCATATTCCAGTTTAGGCATGAGCAGAGTGACTAAATGGACTTGAAAAAAAATTCTTTCGGCCACCAATAAAATTTTTTTAAAAAATTCAGTAATACAGTGGATTTTCTGAACATTCAGCACTACATGGAGGACCATGATTTACTAAGCACAGTCTGACCGAATTATAATTGTTTACCTAACTTAACCTCTGCCTCCCTCCCCAGATATCCCTCCACACACATCTAACTATTTGGGAGTAGTGACCTCGTGACTGCAACACATTTATCCTTATCAGATTTCATTTGAAGGAAGAAGTCAGAAAGGAATTAGCTAGTACAACTTAGTTAAAATTTCTGGTACGAGCTGGGAAGTAGATAAATAAAAATTAATGTAATCTGTGTACAGGTTAGAATTGTCCCTAGTTTTGAAAGAGAATAGTTAGATCCTAGAAAATTCTTTTGCTTCCAAAGAGGATAGAGGGAAGGAGAGAAAACTTAAGACATCAAAACATGATTTAGGTTTCTGTCAAAAACCTAACACAAACCTCATAGTTAACTACTGACAATGGCATGTGCTTTTAATTATATTTTGAAAATGTGCAAGTAAGCAAGGAAAAATTACAACATGGCTCTCATTTACATTTATCTTTCCTTCAGTAGAGGGACATAGAATCACATACAGACATCTGTGGATGATTATATATGAAGATGGGCCTTTCAAGATCAGGTTGGAAAGTTCTAGTGTCTTTCTATTCATTCACCAATCATGAGGCAATTTACTAGAACAGTTTTAGTGAATAGGTAAACATTTGGGGAAGTCCAGAAGCTATTCCCCACCATACGCGAAATTTTTATAATTTTCTCGCCCCTCTTTCCACAGTGAATCTCAGAAGTGACATGTCCTTTCCCCTGTTTTGTTGCAAAATCACTTTGTAGTTTACAACACTTTTCTTTGTTAGAATTCTGTATTTTTTCCTTGAATTGAAAGTGATGCCAATCATCGCTACTGTATCTTGGCTTTTCTAATCCCCAATCAGAATTTCCCTTACCCTAGCTGAAAGTGACACTTCCTAGTACAAAAGATTTCCAAGCAAAATAAGGTTGGACAAGAATAAATATGAGTCATAGCTGAACATGAACCAAAACAGAAAATATGCTCGTGAAATCCCTCCCTTAACTTTATCTCACAAACCCAGATTTTTAAAAATGATAAACATGGTGACCCATCCAAGAACAACCTGGGTATCAGTTGTTGTTTGTTGTAAACTGGTTCAGCATGCTCTGCTTGTTATGCACCAAAGTGGCTTCTACACCAACTCAGAAGAAAGGATGTTAAAGCTCTGTGCAGGACTGAGAGATGACAAACTAGATTATGACAAATGATCAACTAGGCATTTCAATGGCTAGTCAATAGGTGACAAAAAAATCCACCAAAACCTTAACTAGATTTAACTTGAGGTTAATTTTGAAATCTACTGCACTCACTTTTAACAAGAAACCCTTAATGGAAGCATTTGATAACTATAATACCAAGAAGTTTTGTAAAGAAAATTTCAAACTAAGGCTCTCTCTAAAGGCTTCTTACCTATTCAAAATGGCCATCGAAGTTAGGGATACAATAGGGTTAAATAGGCCTGTCACTGAAAGATACAGTGAGTGTGTTCTGTCTGGGGCGGAACATGGTTACAGCATCCCAGTAAGTGAGACAACGATCTTCCAAGCTCATAACACGTAAAGGGACAAGAATTCACTCAATCTGACTGCAGTTTCAGAAACATCTGTGAAGCATTTCCCCATGATCTCAGTAATTTCTATACTTCTAATCTACAAAGGATATTCTATTTGTTTCCTTGTCAAAAAAAGTAAAGTTAAGCTATAGAAGCCAAAAAGAGATTTTAATACAAAACACGTAAGCTAATAAAAGCAGAGTTGGTTTTTCACTTTATTTAGCCTTTTTTTTTTTTTTTTCAGAGAAGACACATCTCACACAAACCACAGAATCCTCCCTCAAACTTGTTCCTGCTTTTATCTTTTGATATTGCAAGGGCTCTAGTGGGTCACTTGTGTAGTGGTACCTTGTGACAGAAGAGGTTACCCCAGGTTGAGTTGAACCCTGGCTCTTCAAAGCTAATTAGAAGCACACCACCCAGGCCAGAGGGTAGGCTGCAGGAAAGTGCCTGGGGTGTGAGTTTAAGTTTCCTTCTCTTCAAGAGACAATTAAATTTCTCATCTTTTATTTGTCTACCAGTCACACAACATGAAACTAATCTCCAGCTTAGAAAAAACAGGCCAAGAACCAGTCCACTCGTCACTGGTCATAGCTGCAGCCACTTCCTCCTTCCCTGCTCACAGCACCACCCCTCCCTTCTCAGTTGAAAAGACAAGACAGAAGAGGCAGTGGCCTGCCCTTCCTACTCCTTTGAGGGGACTCCATGTCAGAAATCCTGCCACTCAGGATACTGCAAAGTCCAAGTGAGAGATGTTGAGGGCTTAAGCTGGGTGTCAGAAGAGAAACTGGAAAGGCCTTGGCAACAAATTATATGTAGGGATTGAGGAAAAGGAAAGAGTCAAAGATGACTTCCAGGTTTTAAGCCTAGATAACAGAAAAGAATATAAACTGGGCATGATGGCACACACCTGTAATCCCAGTACTTGGGAGGCAGAGACAGGAGGATTGCAGAATGGAGACCAGCCCCAGCAATTTAGCAAAGTCCTCCACAACTTAGTGAGACCCTGTTTTAAAATAAAAAATAAAATAAAATAGGGCTGGGGTGTAGCTCAGAGGTAGAACATTTCTGAGTTCAATCTCCCGTACCACAAAAAAAAAAAAAAAGAGAAAGAAAAAGATATGTGTGTGTGTGTGTGTGTGTATGTATATGTATACATATATATTAGTGTTAACAGATATATGAAATCTATAATCGAGTACTTAGATAGGAGGAAATGAATTCATTCTGGGGTGGGCTAAACAGGGATGAACTTGGGAGAGGGTGGGGCTAGCTTACCTCCTTCATTGCTAGGGGAGTTTTGAATACTAACAGATTCAGTACCTGTACTCATGGGGTTGACAATCTGGCAGGAGAGACAGACATTAACCAGTGAACACATAGATGGGTATGATTACAAATTGTATTAAAGTGCCTAGTTTCCAAAAGAGGGGAAAAAATGGAAAACACAGAGAACAGACATTTGGGAAATGGCTTTAATTAAAAGGCAAAAAGAAGACTACCAATGGAAACAGAAGGCATGGTTAGGAGAGTGGGAAGTAAACTGGAGCAGACAATTCCTGGAAGCCAATAGGTTAGATAATAAACAGTGCTCTCAACTGAGGCCGAGGAGGACAAGGACGAGACAGGGCCGCTGACTGCTTTCAGCAACAAGGGCAGGAGGCCTGGGTGCAGCTCTGAAAAGGGGCAGCAGGACTTTGAGGGGCGAATGAATGAGATGGTAGGAATGTGCAGGTGATAAGACTTCCTTCAAGAAGTTAAATAAAGAAATGTAGTTGGAGCCAGGTGTGGTGGCGCACGCTTGTAATCACAGCATTTGAGAGGCTGAGACCTGAGGATTTGGGTTCGCGGCCAGCCTCAGCTACTTAGTGAGGTACTCCAAAACTTAGTGAGACCCTGTTTCAAAATAAAGAATAAAAAATTGGGCTGGGGGTGTAGCTTAGAGGTAGAATGCCCCTGAGTTCAATCCCCAGTACCGCAAAAAAAAAGAAATGTAGTTGGGGAGATGGGTGTTTTAAGGGAGTAGTGAGACAGGATCACCTTATTAGAATGAGGACATTTTCAGCAGGATTGTAAAAGCAGAACAGAAAGGACCAACAGAGAAAGAAAAAAGGCAGAAGATGTAGGGGAGAAGCGGAATAATTGCCAGAGCAGGGTCCCTGGAGAGTGGAATGGAATTACATCAAGAACATCAATCCGTCAGGGTACAGTGGCACACACCTATAATCCTAGTACTTGGGAGGCTGAGACAGGAGGATCACAGGTTGAAGGACAGCCTCAGCAACTTAGTGAGACTCTCAGCAACTTAGTGAGATCCTGTTTCAAACTAAAAATGGCTGAGGAGTGTAGCTCAGAGGTAGAATGCCCCTGGGTTCAATCCCTAATACAAAAAAAAAAAAAAAAAAAATCAACCAACAAGTTAGCCCAGGCTTCTCAAAGAGAAGAATAAGGGAACATGTAGGTGAAAATAACCAGAAATTAGAGATGGTGAGAAAGGAGGTTGAGAAAGCACATTATTAGGGGAAAAGGAGTTTTTTCAGACAAATGCCAGGAGAAGGGTATCATTTGCTGTGATCTGAGTGAAACATGAACAGCTGGGGCTTAAAGAGATCACCACTGGCTGCCAACTGTACAGTCACTCAACAAACCTTTACTGAAGACTTTTTATGCAACAAAATCATGCATTTATGCATAAGCATAAATGAAATTAGCAGGCATTCATTTCTATAGACAAATACTTTGGGTCAAAAAAAGAAACAGGTTGATTTTATTGCTGTCACATCTAGAAAAAGAGCATAAGCAATAACAGGTGATAATTACACATCCTTTGAAGCCTATGTATGTGCTAATGGATGAGATATCACTACTGCAGGAGCCCAATACCTGTTCCTCGGGAGGCAATTATAAACAGTGCATCTGTTCCATGAACAGATACTGTGAGCTCTGAAGAGGCAAGTCATGGTTCCTGTCCTCCCAGAATGTTCCAGTCAGGAGTGACAAGTCCCAAAATCTGCTCTTCCCATCATTTTGGCACATTTCATTGGTTGGTACTGAGCACTAAATGAAGCCACCAATACAAATCTTTATGCTTCATTAGAAAGTAAAACTCTCAGCATCTGAACATTTTTAACCAGATACTTTCTAGATGCATCATAATTTTAAGGAATGGGCTGGACCACAGAGTCTCATGGCATGTTTTTTCATTGCCACTAAACCTCAAAATGAACTCTCTTAAAACCAATGCATCTTTTAAAATTATAAATCAAACTGTGGTGGCACACACCTGTAATCCCAGTACATGGGAGGCTGATACAGGAGCATCGCAAGTTCAAGACCAGCCTTAGCAACTTAGTGAGACTCTCAGCAACCTAGTGAGATACCATTTTAAAACAAAAATTTTAAAAAGGGCTTTGGGTATAACCTGGAGGTAGAATGCCTCTGGGTTCAATCCTCAGTACCAAAAATATATTAACACACACACACACACACACACATATATATGGTATGTTACTTCCCTATTTATAACCCTTTGAACTACAGTCAGACAAAAAAATCTATCATCTCTGCATAAGGCCCTTCATAACCAGGTCCCTGCCCCCTCTGTGCCATCTATCTATCTATCTATCTATCTATCTATCTATCTATCTATCTATCTATCTATTTTCCTCTCTCTCTCTCTCTTTCTCTTTCTTTCTTTCTTTAATGTCAAAACACTTTAAGCTCTCACCCCAGATTCCTGGTCCATAGAAAACCAAACTCAATTTGGATTCTATGTCTACCATGTACATGTAATCACTGCATACTAAATATCATAAGAAGGAAAGTGTTTAAGGGGGAGTCATGTTTTATGCTGAAGGTGACACATTTATTTCCCTAATAATCTTAATAAGACAGCTTAATTATGAATAAATTAATAGCATGTATCAATACTGTAAAAGTATGATAAATGATTTTTTGAGATTAAAATATCACCATCTTGATTATTAGGTAAAGAAAAACCTATTAACTAACTTTTGAGTTGGGTAATTTACTCCATTAAAATCAGCTACAGCTGTAGGTAGAATGCCCCTGGGTTCAATCCCCAGTACACACAAAAAAAAAAATCAGCTACAGTGTTTTAAGATTTAATGTATTGTTCAAATTCATGTATGCAGAAAAACTCATTAAAATTCAAGAGATTTCACTCAGAAATTCACTGCACTTAAAATGCAGAGCCCTAACAGAGGGGATTGAGCTGAAATATTTAAACTGAAACATTTGTCCACTCTAGACAGGGGATTCCATGCTGTTTTTTGTTTTATTTTCATCCAAAGTAGAAACTAAAGATGCCCCGTGAGTGTGTAGCAACTGGAAAAATGAAGGAAGCTGGAAGGACGTACTCCTTGGGCTACATCATTAGGCACCTGAGGCCAAAGGCTACTTTTAGATGCTTCCTTAACCCCAGGTGAGGTCGGGGACAACCACCCTCATACTGGGAATAAGTTTAAAGAACAATATTCTAAGTCTAACTTTATTTATTTATTTATTTTTTGCGGTACTGGGGATTGAACTCAGGGGCATTCTACCTCTGAGCTATACCCCCAGGCCTCATTAGGTAGCTGAGGCTGGCCGCGAACCTGGATCCTCCGGTCTCAGCCTCCCGAATGCTGGGATTACAAGCGTGCGCCACCACGCCCAGCTAAGTCTAACTTTATAAAACGCATGTGGTTCTAAACTTTCTTAACAACTAATTTTCTAGAACACTGAAGAACACTCCATTAAGTAACCAAACTGTTCTTGTTCTTCTCCTTTTTGTTTTTACTGTGCTGGGGATTGAACCCAGGGCCTAATGCATACTAGGTAAGTGCTCTACTGCTGAACTACATTTCTAGCCTTTGTTCATATTTTTTATGGAATTCACACTAATAGTTGCTTCCTCCATTCCCTGGATAAAACAAAAACCCCTCACCATTGATGGGGCCTAACTGCATGCTAGGCCCTGTGCTAAATACTTTACTATATTACTTCATTAAAAACTGCCTCAAGCCAATCCTCTACAGGAAAGAAGGAACTCAGACCAAGCAGGCTAAAGAACTCAGTGGATAAGGAATAGTGCCATGTTCAACCTGTACTATCCTTCCTACCTGAAGATAACACATCAGAGTTTTGTTTGTTTGTTTGTTTTAAAGGATATTTCTTTTTTTTTTTTTTAAACTTTTTTTTTTTTTTTTTGCGGTACTGGGGATTGAACTCAGGGGCATTCTACTTCCGAGCTATACCCCCAGCCCTATTTTTTATTCTTTATTTTGAAACCGAGTCTCACTAAGTTGCGGAGTGCCTCACTAGGTAGCTGAGGCTGGCCGCGAACCCGGATCCTCCAGTCTCAGCCTCCCGAATGCTGGGATTACAAGCGTGCACCACCACGCCCGGCTTGTTTTAAAGGATATTTCTAACTGGGCTTAGTGGTGCACGCTTGTAGTCCCAATACTTGGGAGGCTGAGACAGGAGGATTGCAGGTTCAAGACCAGCCTCAGCAACTTATTAAGGTTCTCCACAACTTAATAGGTTCAAGATCAGCTTCAGCAACTTAGTGAGGCTTTCCACAACTTAGTGAGACCCTGTTTCCAGATAAAATAATAAAATAGGGCTGGGGGTGTAGCTTAGAGGTAGAATGCCCCTGGGTCCCATCCCCAGTACCACCAAAAAAAAAAAAAAAAAAAAGAAGAATATTTCAGAGTCACTGTTAGGACAGAAAGGTGTAATGGTTAAAAGCAGGCTCAGCTGGGCATGGTGGCACTGTAATCCCAGTGCTTGGGAAGCTGACAAGAGGATCACAAGTTCAAAGCCAGCTTCAGCAACTTAGCGAGACCCAGTTTCCAAATAAAAAATAAAATAGGACTGGTGGTGTAGCTTGGAGGTAGAATGCTCCTGGGTTCAATCCCCAGTATCAAAAAAAAAAAAAAAAAAAAAAAAAGAAGAAAGAAAGAAAACCCCACAGCTCTAGAACCAGTCTGCCTGAATTCAAGTCTGTATTGGTTCTATTGCCTTCTAGTCATATAACCGAGAAGTTAATGATTCTATACCTCATTTTGGAAAATGTGGATAATAAAACACAACTAAGACATCAAGAGGATTAAATAGGTCGCTGTATGAAAAATGTTAATGCCTAGAACTACTAGTATTTTGATACACAGTAAGCTCTCTATAAATGTTAGCTTTTTTTTCCCCCCCAGTGGTACTGAGAATTGAACTCAAGGGCATTCTACCTCCAAGCTACACCCCCAGCCCTATTTTATGTTTTATTTTGAAACAGGGTCTCACTAAGTTGCAGAGGGCCTGACTAAATTGCTGAAGCTGGCTTCGAACCTATGATCCTCCCGCCTCAGCCTCCTAAGTACTGGGATTACAAGAGTGCGTCACCATGACCGGCAGCTCTTTTTAAAAGTAAGTGCTAATAACAATGAAGCCCCAAGCACTACCAAGTATGGTTCTTACAACTGTTTGGACTCACCCTTGACTGGACTGATTTCATTTGTATACATTCACATGCGCAACTTTTTTGTATGCTTCCTGTGTGTTGAAGATAAATCCACAATAATGCATTTAATTCTCAAAATAAAACAAAACAAAAATCCTGTCATAAAGTTACTCCCTTCTTTTATCAATGAATAAACTGGTTAAATAATTTACCACAGCTCTTAAACAGTAAATAGTAAAATCTGGATTTGGACTTGGGAGTTTCTGTGTCAAAAGCCCAAATTCTTTTATTTACACTATTATTTTGAGTTCTTCTGTCTACTTTTTCCATTTTGTCAATGAGTCCCTTGGTTACAATTTACTGCCAGAGTTTTGAAAGGGACTTTTAGTGTGTTTAACACAGATTCCCTTTTTGTACAGGAAAAAGAATGGAAGTCCAGGAAGTTCACTAACAACTTGCCTGAAGTCATATAAAAAATATCTTTTCCACTGCTACTTTTTCCTCTCAGATGTTGGGAGTCTGCCTCTAGAAAGACCTCAGCCCTGCTTCTATTCTCTCAGGGGCAGAGAGAAACCAGTGACCACTATATAAATCAGGAATGCAAAGGTTAAGTGAGAGAGCCCCTGAGTTCCACTTGGGGCAAGTCCATGAGTTTCAGCAAGTATACTTTGTCACATCGGGTTCAGCTGCTTGGGTTTTCTTTCTGGCTCACGTGGCATTCTGAAGACTTAATGTTAACAAATCAGGTGTCAGTCTGCCTCACAATGCTGCTATAACTCAGAGCAAGTCTTTGTCAAACAGGGTTTTACAAACAAACACTAGGGTAGATAGAATTTCACTCTTAACAAAAAGACAAGCTAACATGAAGTTTAAACTTGCTAAAGGAAGGAAGCTTGCAATTAAGGTAGCTGTTCCTAGCAAATCGGTCTAAAGCCAACAATATACAAGCATAATGAACCAATGGCCTCATGTGGAGAGAAAACAGATTTCTGATATAATTAGTTTCCTTTCCACAGAAGAATCTGACTTATAATTAAACCCTGTCCCCTCCTGCCCTTGTTCTGCTATGCACATATTTGATTGCTTCCTAAGGGGTTGGGTTAGAGGCCAAGAGACAATCCCTACACCACAAGTCCACTGACCTCCCGGGGCCAACAGGCAACGTGATGCACACTAGCAATAGCGATTACTGGGACCTGTCCAAGAAGACTTGTTCATCTTCCCACTCAACACACTTCTCAAGGGTTTGTGGGTCAGCTTACACAGTTCTTCCAGAACACTAAAAGAGACTGCTCCCTTGGCTAAGTGCCCAACACACAGAATCCCTCGAACAACTCCAGCGTGCATTCTGGGAGGGGCAGGCTGTCATGGACAGGGTACAGCCCAGAACTGCAGTGTGAGGTCCAAGTCTTCGTTCCTTTAGCCTATTTATGGGACTGATTGAGTCAATTATTCTCTTAGAGTTTTAGATTCCTTGTCTATAATGTGGAAATAAGTGTATTTCCATCTTATATGATTGTTGAAGGGTTTATGTAAAGGATAAGTGATGGTCCAGGTGAAGGGACTTGTCTACTAAGTACAACAGATACTGTCTCCCCACTGGTCTCCCTGGGCTCTCGGGATAAAGCCTGGGCTCTGTATACCCTGCCATCTAATTACCCTTCAACTGTACCTCTTGTCACATCCCCACCTCACTTGAGGCTTTAGTCCAACAGGATATGGAAGTTCCTGAGAGGCTGCAAGGCAGGAGCCCCTGGCCCAGAGTCCTCCCTCCTACTTTCCCAAGCCATCAGCTTACTCCTCCTTCGGCTCCTGATTTGAGCTTCCATGGAATTTCCTCCTAGAAGCTCTCCCCAGAGTATCTTCTGTACTTTCATAACATCATATGTTTATCCCTAGTAGCTTTTTTTCATCATTGTGTTAAATGACATGGATCCTTAACTTTTTCCTCCCCAAATTTTGCAGATGAAAAAATGTTGACGGAGCCAGGCATGGTAGAGCGCACCTGTAATCCCAGGATTTGGGAGGCTGAGACAGGAGGATTACAGGTTTGAGGCCAGTCTCAGCAATTTAGAAGACTCTTAGTAACCTAGCAAGATTCTGTTTCAAAAACAAAAAATAAAAAGGGCTGGGGCTGTAGCTCAGAGGTAGAATGCTCCTGGATTCAATCCCCAGTACCACACACACAAAATGTTGACAGAATAAGTGAATTTAGTGAAAATGCTAATAACATGTGTGGTTAACTAACAAACCACTACAGTTCTCCCACACAACTTCTTAAGCAATTAAGGGTTTTCAAAGATCTAGTTCAAATCTTACTCCACCCCCAGGTGTTCCTTTTTAACCCAAAGCAAATGGCCAATCAAGGACAGACATGTGCATGAACCCTAGATCTCCTAGTTTAATCCCTTCCTTTTCTCCCACAAAATGTTGAATATATCTAGGTGTATGCTAAACCAGCAGTGTCTTTTCCTAGCAAGAGAAGTGAAGGCAGATGAAGTTTAAGAGAAGAGACTGGAACTCAGAAAACCAATGTTCGGTGTCAGGATCCATGGGAACTGCAGGGCTTAGGGCCCAGGGGCCTCAGGCTCCTCATCTGTCAAAAGGACATTCAGCACCAGCAAAAGACTTCCTATTGTCTTAGATTATTTTAACCTACTTCACCACACAGGCTTTTTGTGAAGAAAATTAGAATATTTAAAAATGCTTTATACATGTCTTCATAAAGAAATCTTTTTACAACCTTCAAGCAGTTAGTTTTCTGATTACATTTAGCTTTAATACTAAAACCAAGGCAATTGTGGCAAGGATGGAGGGCTACTACCCAGGGGCATTCTACCTCTGAGCTACACCCCTAACTCTATTTTATTTTTATTTTGAAACAGAGTCTCACTAAGTTACCACATGCTAGCCTCGAACCTGTAGTCCTCCTGTCTCAGCCTTCCAAATACTGGGATTACAGGCATGCATCACTACTTCTGGTCTAAAACCAAGGTGTTTTTAAGGACAAGATTCAAAACCATTAAGCAGTCTCTTTAGCACTACAAAAAATTTTCAGCAATTTACAATAGCAATACAGACTTGTCTGAATTAATTCATGCTACTACTTCTTCCTCTGTCTTTTTGTCATCCAAACACACCAGCAGAAAAACCCTCACTCACAATCATCCCTTCTTCTTTACAGACACCAATATCACTGACTCTCAGAATGCTGCCACCAGAAGAGCCTCTGATGACCACCAGGAAGGTGGTATTCACCCTTAATGATGAGGAAACGGGCCAGTCTAATGTCTCTGGGAGGAGCTTGTGCCCCGACAGATTAGAAACATGAACCAAATGTTTTCCCAATACTGGATGCTTTATTTTACAATAACTAAGAGATAAGTTGAACAAAAAATGTGGTAAATCATCTGATGAGATTACAGCATAAATTTTAAGTGTAATGGTTGCTGGACCTCCTGGTACAGACCTGGAATCCCAGAAGTTGAGAGGCTAAGGAGGAGGATTGCAGGATCAAAGCTAGCTTTGGCAACTTAGCAAGACCCTGTTTCAAAATAACAAAAAGGGCTAGGAGTGTAGCTCAGTGATAGAGCACCCCTGGATTCAATCCTCAATATCACACTAAAAAAGTTAATTAACTAAAATAAAATAAAATGTAATGGTATTTATCAAGGTTAAAAACTGAAGGGTCAAGATATAGACACACCTCTGATGATAGTATATATGCATTTTTTTTCAATTTAATTGTAATGGAATTTTACATACATGAAAGAAAATTTTCCATAAACTTTTCATGCTTCTATAAGATTGGGAATTTTTTAAACAATGTAAGTAAGCCAGGTGTGGTGGTACACACCTGCAATCCCAGCTACTTGGGTGGCTGAGGCAGGAAGATTGCAAGCTCAAGGCCAACCTGGGCAACTCTGTGAGACCATCTCAAAGGCAGCTCTGTGGTAGTGGGCCCCTGAGTTCTATCTCCAGTATTGCTGGGGGACAGGGCGGGGTAGTGAAATGTAAGTAATATAAGTAGATAAAATAGGAAATATACTAAATCATATCTTTCTGCTTGTGGGCAATGTCTTGGTTTGTGTATCACTGCTCATTACTGGCAATGATTGAGACAAGCACCAATTTTTTACATCTAGTTCTATACAATATAAAAGAGTAACAGCAATAAAAAAAAAATCACTATTAATTCTCAGGTTGTTTTAGACATAAGTTTCTAACTCCTCATCCAATGGTTTACTCCAGCTCTAACAAAAGCAAGAGACTAGAACCAGGAGTGGTGGCACATGCTTGTAATTCTGGGAGGCTGAGCCTGGAGGATCTGGGTTCAAGGCCAGCTTCAGCTAATTAGTGAGGCCCTCTGCAACTTAGTGAGACCCTGTTTCAAAATAATAAAAAATAGGGTTGGGGGTATAGCTCAGAGGTAAAATGCCCCTGGGTTCCATCCCCAGTACCGCAAAAAAAAAAAAAAAAAAAAAAAAAAAGCAAGAGACTGAACAAGTAGCCAAAGAAACTCTTAGGGGTGGGGATAAAATATTGTTTTCATTCTTCTTCTCAACCCAGTTGTTTTTCCTCAAATCCTGGTAGGAATGAGGTGTTAACAATGAAATGAGTTATTTAAAAAATAGAATAGTTAACTCTCAATAAAGAAGTGTTTCCAAAGCTGTATCAAAATTTTACTCCGTCTTGTAATCCCAGCATTTGGGAGGCTGAGACTGGAGGATCCGGGTTCGCGGCCAGCCTTAGCTACTTAGTGAGGCACTCCACAACTTTTTTTTTTTTTTTTTTTTTTTTGAGGTACTGGGGATTGAACTCAGGGGCATTCTACCTCCGAACTATACCCCCAGCCCTATTTTTGATTCTTTATTTTGAAACCGAGTCTCACTAAGTTGCAGAGTGTCTCACTAGGTAGCTGAGGCTGGCCGCGAACCTGGATCCTCCGGTCTCAGCCTCCCGAATGCTGGGATTACAAGCGTGTGCCACCACGCCCGGCTAGCACTCCACAACTTAGTGAGACCCTGTTTCAAAATAAAGAATAAAAAATAGGGTTGGGGGTATAACTCGGAGGTAGAATGCCCCTCAGTTCAATCCCCACTACTGCAAAAAAAAAAAAAAAAATTTTTACTCCAAGACCTTTAGAAGAGAAAAAAAGCAAAAAAATTCCTTGGTTTGCTTGTTTGGGTACTGAGGATTGAATTCAGGGGCATTCTACCTCTGAGCTATACCCCTAGCCCTTTTTATTTTTTATTTTGAAACAAGGTCTCAATAAGTTGCTAGGGCTGGCTTCAAACCAGGATCCTCCTGTCAGTCTCCCAAGTACTAGGATTACAGGCATGTGCCACCATGCCCTGCTCAAAAAAATTCCTTGTTTAAAACCATGAATAGCTACCCCCATCTAAATTCACCAGCAATGAGATTTACTTACCAAGATCTCGTAATGCAAGCTTTTTTTTTGCCATGGATTTTATGTGTGTGTGTGTGTGTACGTACACAAGATTAGAATACTTTGTAACACCTATTGATAAACAGATATGCATGGGGTCATTAGAAATGATACTTGTAATCCCAGTACTTGGGAGGCTGAGACTGGAGGATCCAGGTTCACGGCCAGCCTCAGCTACTTAGTGAGGCCCTCTGCAACTTAGTGAGACCCTGTTTCAAAATAAAGAATAAAAAATAGGGCTGGGGGTGTAGCTCGGAGGTACAATGCCCCTGGGTTCAATCCCTAGTACCACAAAAAAAAAAAGAAAAGAAAAGAAAGAAAGAAATGAACTTACAATTCAACTTCAATCAGCTCACCCTGTATTTTACACCAAAACTTGATAATACATCTTCAGAGATTGCTCTTCCACTCTTTTGGATCAGGAAAATATCTATGATTCAGTAAAATAATCACTGCCAAGTTCTTTGCCAAAATATGCAAAATTATGATGTGATAGGGGAACCCCTGCCAGTCCCAGCTCTGCCAGTAGAATGCTGTGCAACACCACCTATTGCCTAATCCTTCTGTGGCTGATGTTTATCATAATGAGGTGGGATTCCACACCTAACCTGGCTTCTGCAAAGTGCTTTGAAATCCTGCAATGCTGTCACAAGATGACAAGCAGCACTGTGGTCTATCTCAGTGACAGCAAGTCTCAATTTCATGAACATGAGGGCATGCAGAGCTTTAGCATTTTCTTTGGGAGCCAAGAATTAGAATTCTGAGTTGAGGAAGATAGAGCTCCCTGGAAAATGTCCAAAGGTTCAACCACAGGTAAATACCAAAGCGCCTAATTAAACATGCTAAATGCTACATGTAGGACTGCAAGAAAACACTTCGGTCACAGCTAGGGAAAACTGTTTCTTAACTGCTTCCACCACCCTATGTGGTTTCCTAAAGGAAGTCTGGAGTAACTAACTTTACAAAAGCAGATTTATTTCTTCCTTTAAAGATAGTCAGATACCTAATTCCTTTCAGTTTTCTATTAATGCAATTCAAAATAAGAAAAGTCTTCAAACACAAAACTGAACATAGAAAAAGGACACATCCTAGACATGATATATCCAATAATTATTTGCTAATATAGCATTAATAGTGAAATGTAGCCATAACATTTGGGACAGCAAATAGCTACCTGTTTACTTTAGAAAAATAGTGTGTCTAGGTAATTGCCACCCCCATGATCATACTGGCACATTTCATTCTCCTCAATATAATATGCTGAAGCCTCTTCATTCGAGCTCCAGCATTCCTCAACACACCTTGCCAAAATATTGAATCAAGTCTTTAAGGAAAGCCACTTTATGATAATTTTAAGACTAAAGTAAAACCTTCACTTCAACCATAAAATGGTAATTTCTTTTCTGTAATAAGGGCAGGAAACATACCTAATACATCTTAAACTAGATATATGCTCTTCCTGTGAGATATATAAGGGATTCTAAATAATATATATTTATATGCATCTTTTTTTTTTTTTCAGAACTAGAGGTTGAACACAGGAGCATTCTACCTCCGAGCTACACCCCAGCCCTATTTTTTATTCTTTATTTTGAAACAGGGTCTCACTAAGTCACGAGGGCCTCACTAAGTAGCTGAGGTTGGCCACAAACCTGAAATCCTCCTGTCTCAGTCTCCCAAGTACTGGGATTACAAGCATGTACCACTACACCTGGCTATATATGCATCCTTTCAAAAATAGAATTTGGCTGTGTTCAGCCCAAACAATTTAGTTCTAATCCACTTACTATTTTGTCACTCACACAAGTATTGGGCAGAACACATACCCAAACACAATTCCATCTGCTAATTAAAAATGGGCATGAAACTGTTAACAGGCATCTGTTGCATTGTTTGAAGCTAATGGGCAGAGACAAAGCTGAAATGGCTCTTCTAATGCAAACCCAGTGATTTCACTCATTTTCTACTTGTTATTTATGCTAGTGGGGGTTGGAAGCAGGGTGTTAAAATAATAGCTTATTATGCAGAAGGAAACATAAGTGAAATATCTTTCATATTCTAAAACAACCCTTTAAAACTGATTATAGAAAGATACACAGCATTTTTATACCGGGAGAGATAACATTCCTATATTAAGAATTCAAATAAATACATTGAACTCAGACACCATGTAATCATCTCTAACACTATGAAAGAATAACAACAAATTCATACAGTGCCTTATAGCTCATACAGTGCTTTCACAATTCATCCATCCATCCATTCATCTACCCGTCTATTCATTCAACCAGATGTGTAGTTGTTTTAAACGGGCCTTGAAAATTCAAAAGGTGAACAAGGCTTGATTTTTTTCGTACTAATGATTGAACTCAGAGGCATTCTACCTCTAAGCTACATTGAACCTACAATCCTCCTGTCTTAGCCTCCTAAGTAATAGGATTACAGATATTTGCCACCATGCCCAGCAAGGATTTTTTATTTATTTATTTATTTATTTTGTGATACTGGAAATTAAACCCAGGGGCATTCTACCTCTGAGCTACATCCCCAGCCCAAATTTTTATTCTTTATTTTTGAAACAGGGTCTCACTAACTTGTGGAGGACCTCACTAAGTAGCTGAGGCAGGCTATGAACCTGCGAACCTCCTGTCTCAGTCTCCCAAATACTGGGATTACTAGCATGTGCCACCATGCCCAGCTAAAATTACTTTTAAAGTACCATAACTTACATACACTCTTGGCCATTATGCCGGGCTTGCAAGCTGGCAGCTCATGGGCATCGTCGAGCCAGATATGTCTGTTCTGCCCTCATGCTGTTTTGTTGCCCATAGATTTGCGTTTTTACCAGAAATTTTCAGGATACATTGAAATATTAGTAGATTTTCCAGCATGGTAATAGTAAAGCTGAGTTGAAATGCAGACACTCATTAGACACAGAATAGACTGTCTTTTGTTGTTGTCGTTGTTATTGTTGTTGGTATTGGGGATTGTACCAGGGGCATTCTACCTCTGAGCTGCACCCTCAGCCCTATTTTTATTATTTATTTTGAAACAGGGTCTCACTAAGTTGTGCAAGGCCTCACTAAGTAGCCGAGGCTGGCCCCAAACTGTGATCCTCCTGTCTCAGGCTCTCAAGCACTGGGATTACAAGCATGCCCACCATCCCTGGCTCATATACTGTCTTATTTGCTGGGGTCCCCACTATGCCCTACTGCCTCTCATCTAGGGTCACTCTGCTTATTCAGGGCCCCTACCTGGCCCATTTGAGTTTGCTACACCCCTGACCTAGGCAGCAACAGTGGACAATCTCATTCTGCATTTCCCTTTTCATCTTCCCAGGACTGTTTACATTTCAGTATGCGTTTCAAACTCCACAATATTACTCACTATCTAAAATACACTTCCCCATCCCCACTCCAATTCTCTTCCTACCCTGCTACCAAAACTCTTTCCTGCAAAATTTTCCCAAGTAGCAACTCTAACACTCACAGGGGAGCTGATCCCCAGAGCAGAGCTGTGAGCAGGCACACAAAGCCATACCAGAGCCAGCCTCAGGCCATGCCAGCAGCTCCCTGGCCTTCCTATTCCAGTTCCATGGTTCCTTTCAGATTCAGTTATGGGATTCAATTCAAAAATCAACTGCTAAATTTTTCCTTGTCTTTAAAGGCTAGATTTATTTCCTTCTAAAACAATATCCAAACCTACTCCCCTCCAGCTTTTCTCAGTGGATCCAAACAATGTTGCTATTGTTGCCAAGAAAACCCCCCTCCCTGACTTGCTGCCTTTTGAACAGCTGGCAAAGCTCTATTAAAGTACACTTATTCTTAAGACTGATCCACATCTGAATCCAAGACTCAGTTTCCCTGTGCCCAGCCTTAATTTGTAGAAAGGCTTTCTTCATTCACTAGAACACTAATTAAGGAGATGAGTTTAACACTTTGTCATCCAGTTTTAAATTCTACTTTTTCTGAACTAGTGTCACTATCAAAGTTATCACTTAAATAGGAAGTCTACTGACAGCTTAGAAAGAACACAATGACATTGAAATATGGTTTCATGCACAAAATGTTCAACTTGAACTTGCATGTTCCTTGCATATTTTGTTTGAGAAGTTAAACCAAGGAAAACAACTATGAAAATTAAAATCAACTTGCTCTACATATCTGGATTATGCTCAGCCAAATGTTGATATCATCTTGGATAAAAATGTAAATATGACAGAGTTTGGTTTTCAGCTAATAAGTCTTGATAAAAGCTTTAAATACTACCAACCAAAAATAGTTTTTAATTTTAAGCAAGGGTCAACAAACTTTTTCTACAAAGGACCAGTTAGTAAATATTTTTGAGCTTTGTGAGGCACATATGGTCTCTGTTGCATATTCCTCATTGGTTTATTTTTAATAACCTTTTAAAAATACAAAAACCATTCTTAGCCTGTGGACTGCACAAAAACAGGCTGTAGGCCACATAGGCTAATCCTTATTTTAAGGAAAGGGAACCCCCAAAATATAAAATGTTTAAAAGTGTTCTAATAAGACTAAGCTGCAACAATTATCAACATGTGGCCATTAAAATGACTTCATTAGTTATTTTGCATGTGGAAGAAATTTTAATGGCAGAATGCACTTTGATCTCCTAACTTGAAACTACAGACACAGAAAAAAGGGCAAAGGACAGCAGGAATGTGCTGAGTTATCCCATGATAAACTCTTATAAGGCTTGGAGCCATTGTATGAACATTGTCTATTTCCCTAAATGGACATGACTAATCTAAGTGAAAACATCTTCACTTTCCTCACACAAATATGTGTGCAAAATCTAATTCCTTCCTGGAAAAGGTGGTCACTTGAATTTATGGAAATGGTCATACTATTAGAAATGGCAGCAGCTCACAGGGAGAGGTGGCACAGGCTTGGATTTGGGGTTTCACCAGAGACTCTGCTCCATCCAGGTGTGTAATTTTGAGGATGTCAACTAATCCTTCATTTTCTCATTTATAAAATTCGGACAGGGGCATAAAGTAGACAATTTCTAAGATTCTTTCCGCTGTCAACCTATAACTAGACTAAATAATGAAACCACTCAGGAAATACTTAACAGGAAGAAGGGGGCAGGGCAGAGGAGAGACAGCAAAAGGAAGAAGCTTCGATCATCCTGTTGGAGGACAAGGCTAAGTTATCTTTTTTTGTTCTACCAGTACCTTGAGCCATATTGAGCCATTTTAAGACACTGGTATAAATAAGCTAGGCATGGTGGCACATGCCTGTAATTCCAGTACTTGGGAGGCTGAGACAAGAGGATCTCAGGTTCAAGACAGCCTTAGCAATTTAACAAGACCTTGCTTGTAAATAAAAAAAATGAAATAGGGCTGGGGTGTAACTCAGAGGTAGAATGCTTCTGGGTTCATTCCCCAGCACCACACACATACACAAAAATTAAGACACTGGTATGCCTTTGTATAATATTAACATGCATCCATGTCCCGTAGGAGATACAATATATAACTAATTGCACTACCATTCCTAGTCACTTAATGTTATATT
Source organism: Graphiurus murinus (assembly GCA_004027655.1). NCBI lineage: Eukaryota > Metazoa > Chordata > Mammalia > Rodentia > Gliridae > Graphiurus > Graphiurus murinus. The sequence goes on along the minus strand of PVLC010001548.1, from coordinate 36,431 downwards.
TTATAGGCATTTCATTAAATGCTAATTATGATTATGTAAGAGGTATTTCTTTTGGAGCCAACCAATAAAACAATTTTTAATATTCAGACATCTGAACAGAAAGGCTAGTTGGTGTCAGGCACAGGACCTATAATTTCAAGTGGATTCCCTAACTCCATGGTTAACAAATATTATCTGACTGGTGAACTAGAAGATCCTCAACAAGTCAGATAAAAGAAATCTACCTTTCGCCACCACAAAAAGCAGAAAGGGAATGGCAAGAACTTAAGAGAACAGAGAAGAAAATATCTGTGAGACAACTGAGTGTGGAATCAAAATGACTCATTGTCTCCTTCTTTTCATGACGACAGAGCCCCTATCAAAACAGTGTCTGAAGATGGCAGGCTCCTATTTTAAAAACTACTTAAACTTTGAACAAAATTAAGACAAACAGTATCTTTATAGAAACAGATACACATACATATCTACCAAAGCATACACATGCAAACCCCTGGGCATTAAGAGCCGGGCGTGGTGGCGCACGCTTGTAATCCCAGCATTCCGGAGGCTGAGACCGGAGGATCCGGGTTCGTGGCCAGCCTCAGCTACCTAGTGAGGCACTCCGCAACTTAGTGAGACTCGGTTTCAAAATAAAGAATAAAAAATAGGGCTGGGGGGTATAGCTTGGAGGTAGAATGCCCCTGAGTTCAATCCCCAGCACCGCAGAAAAAAAAAAAAAAAATGGATCTGTCCTGTGATGTAGAGCTTATCAAGTTTTGTCAGCAATGCTACAGCAGACCTTGTCAAAACAGTCACAGAAAAGCCCAGGAATTTACACAAGAAATAATTATGACTGGGAAGAAGATGGGTCCTCAACTGTCACCTCGACAACTTTAGGTCACCTGGGGAGAGAAAGGCCTGCAGGAAGTGAATTTGCTGCTAGAGCACTGCAAGTATATGCTTGTAGTCAGTGAAGAGTCTGTGAAACTTTTCACTAGAACGGTGTTAGTATTCACCTTATTTTCTCAGCTTAATTTCAACTGCAAAGCATTAGGTTTCAGGTATATAAATTCTCCTGCAGTTTGAAGGCAATGCGCTACCACTTCCTGTTGGAGCTCTGGGGCTAAGTAAGAGGCAAGGGATTTCCCCTCCTCCTCCATGTCAACTGAAAAAGACACAGCTCTCAGACTCCTTTTACCACATCCACTGCACAGAAAGACCAAGGCCTCCCGTGAGATTCACCACATTTAATGTCTACCTCCTATTCTAAATGGGTCTTCATTTCTTAATAGGTACAACCCTCCAAAAAAGCTCATTTCAATCATTTTTTAAATCCACTCAAGAAAGACTCTAATCCTTCAGAATGAAAAATATTTTTATTTCTTTTTGGGGGGTGCTGGGGACTGAATCCAAGACCTCATGCATGCTAATAAGCACATGCTATATCACTGAACTACATCCGCATCCCAGAAAAGTGTTTAAAATGCTACTATTTTAAAAAATAGCAGATACCCTTACAGGAAATGTGGGACAAAATTTGAGGGGAAGACTTATAAAACTATTGCAAACAAGCAAAAAGTCATTCAAGGAAGTTAGAAACAACATCAGTGAGATGTACCCACCTTCAAGGCAGGATACTCCTGGAGGGGTCACACAAAGAATGAACAAAGACTATCCACTTGACTTGTTACAAATTGTCCTTACCATCTCTACAGTAGTATGAGTTCAACAATGAAAAAAAGTTACTTGGGGTTTTGGAATTAATACCAGTGTCAAAAATTAGCACTCTTTAAGTGCTGTGCCAGCTTCCACTAATCTCTTAGGAATATACTTGAAAGATGACATTTAAAATCTGCTTCCTCAGAAAAGAAAAAGTCCCACTCAAGACTGACTGCCAAGAACTTGGGACTCAAACTTCCCTAAGCTCAGACATCATAACACCCAGGAAGTTTTAGACCATTCAATCTGTACAAAAGAGATCAGAATATTGGAAAGTGCTGCATATCCAAATATTCCTTTTAAAAAAAATAAAGTATCCTTAAAGCACAAATATTTAAACACTTATTACCAAAACAATAGCTCCCTATTATTTTCCAACCCAGAAATTAGTAATGAAATATGAAAGATGTTTAAATAAGCTACTATCAGAGGCCAGAAAGCTAAGATTCTTAAGGTACATAATTACCTGCAGCTATTTAACATGATGTTAAGGTCACTTCCACAGGCAGCTTTAAGACAGTTTTGATTTGTTCTTCAGTTTATAGTAAGTTAGAGATCTTGTTACCTGAACACAGTCTTTCACTACAAATGTAAAAGCATAGATCCCAGCCAAAAATGAGACCAACCCCCCCCAAAAAAAAACACAACTCTAAAATCAATTTGAAGTAATTGGGGGGTATTTTATATGTTGTGATTCATTTAACAAGTAATAATTAGAACTAAAGCAAAATCTACCAAGGAGGCAGGCAAAATTTAAAATTAATTCCTTGGCTTAGAAGTTAAATACTCAAGCCCCACTTCTCAGGAAATGGTAGTAAGGGGTGAACCATATTTTCCTGACCACATCATTCCCAAAAGTCACAACATTCAAGGAAAAATTTAGTGCTCCATAGACATTATTTCACCGTTAGTCACTTTTTGTCTTCTCCTGCACTTGATTCAAAAGAAGTAAAGAGAAAATGGTAACCAGTGCTCCCAGTTACTGGGGAAAGTCCTGTGCCCCACTGCTTTCCATTCCCTGTGTCTCTTTTTCATCTTCTCTGCTCAGTCTCTTTACTACATATGCTGCTCTCACACCAGCTCTCCTTTACTTTCTCCACCAAGTATCCTCATGCCTCTGGCCCCTGGAACCCGTCTTTCCACCTGCAATTTTCCTCTGCCCTCTCTCCGGGCATCTCTGGCCAGACCTCTTATGGCCAGTGCCCCCTCATCCCTCGCCTCCTAATCGCTCATTTCCCTCAATTTCCTTCCGATTGTCTGGTCTCACTTCTGTCCCTTGTGTCCTCTGTTCTTTTACTTCACGTCCCTCTCATTCTTCCACAACCCTCCTCTCCCCCGTCACATTTCCTTCCTCTTTGCTGTCTTTTAATCCTTTCACATCCACTATCCCCTTATCTCTCACCAGGAGATTTCCTGCGTACCCCCACTCTGTCCCTCTGGGATCTCTCCCTTCAGCCCCCGAACCTTCTAGTTTCCCTAATGGCCCTCATCCTTGTTCCTCGGGTTCCCCCTTCCTTTGCCCCCAAGTTCCCCCTCCACCCTAGCCTCACGTACCCGCCCGCCCCTCTCCCCCATACCTTCGCCCGCTCCCACTGCCCTCACCTTCCTGCGGTCCCCGGGGTCTTCTCTCCGGGGCTCCCAAGCCCTCGCTCGCCCTCTCCCAGGTCCCCGAGCACCCGCCCCCCAAGGCTCAACCCCCGTCCCGGGCCGCGGCCCCTCCCTCACCGATGGTAGAAATGAAGGTGGTGTTGAAGGCATCCTCCGAGAAACGAAACAGAAGGCAGGTCTTGCCCACGCCCGAGTCGCCGATCAGCAGCAGCTTGAACAGATAATCGTACGTCTTCGCCATCTTCTCGCTCCGGCCCTCTGACCGCGGAGCGAGAGGAGGCGTTGGAGAGAGGCCGGGAGGGGGCCGCGGCGAGGGGGCGTGTCCGCCGCGCAGCCGCGCGCCCCGCCTCGCGCCCCGCCCCTCGGGAAGGCCTGCGCGCCCCGCCCCCCGGCCAATCCGCGCAGGTGTCGTCATCACCGCCCTGCCCCGGGGCTTCATGGGACTGGTAGTTCCTGCGGGAAGCCTCGGGTGTGCCCGGCGCGGGCTGTCCTGGTGCTTCCCGCGGATAAAGAATTTACTCTGGGTGGTGTGATTGTGACACTAAGCGTTTCCATCCAAGCGAAGAAGGAAGGCCTCTTTCTGATCTCTGCCCGCTGCGCGGCCAGACTTAGCTTGGTTTTTTCTTTGTTTATGGGCTCCTTTCAAATCCAAGACCTCTCCAGCCCCGACCGGAGTAAGGATGCTTTCTTAAAGCGGCTGTGGCGCAACCTATCCAGCTTCTCTTCGGTTCTGCCCAGCACCATCCCCGGAAACTCCTCCCGCAATCCCTCAGTCACAGCTGGAAAAGAATGATTGCCATGCTACTTTGAATCCCTCTGCTGCCCCCTTTACTCCAGAGACCACCGCCAAATGCGATGGCTATTTTAGAAGATCTGCAACGCAGACCGCCCCTCTCTCCCTGCAGAAGGATGGATTTAAAAATTTGGGCAGGCTAGCGCTACAGTTCGGTGCCCTATAGAATAAAAAGCATCAGTCGAGCTTGTAGGCGCACGCCTATAATCCCAGTATTTAGGAGACTGAGACAGAAGAATCTCAGGCTCGAGACCAGTCTCAGCAACTTCAAGAAACCCTGTTTAAAAAAAAAAAAAAAAAAAATTAAAGCCTGTGAGTCGGTAGAATACTCCTGGGTTCAATCCTCAGTACCACCAAAAAGCTAAAAAATAAAACAAAACAAAAAACAAGCACCATCTGAGGCAGGAACTTTGGCTGGAATTTAGAGAATAAGATTTGGATTTAGCCCTGGCTCAGATGCTTAACCTCTAACAAGTCACACAAGGTCTGCACACTTCCATTTCGTCATCTGTACATGAATGTAAAACAAGTTACTTTGTAGGATTTATACCCAATGTGAAAGCATTTTGAAACTGTAAAGCACTATAGAAGGGTGAGTAGTGTTTATACTCATCAACCCTCGGAAGGCTCTCAATTAGTGACAAATGAAGGAAGCAGCATTCTGTTATACTCAATTCAATCCTTTGTTTTTTATTGTATTACATTAATTATTTTGTGAATGTACTGTTTCGTGCTTTTATTTGCTAGTGGCAGAAACCCAACCAGATCAAGCTCTTTTGAAAGGAGGGTTTATGGGTTCAGGTAATGTAGGAGTGCCCCATCTCTATCAAGAATCTCTTCTCCCTTCTCAGTTTTAATTTCTAATTTGTCAAACACCAACAGTTAAGACCCACATCAATTTAAAAAAAAAAAAAAAAAACCCACATGAATAAAGGCTTAAAAAAAAAGATAAAGGGGTCCCGAAACCAAAATATTTGAGAACCACTGATCCAGACATTTACATTAGATATAAGGAAACACTTTCTGGGAGATTAGATGTTACTTAGGTAACCAGTGGACTCAACCATTAGTGCAATCAAAGAAAAAAAAAAAAAAAACACTTGGACAATTAGTTGAACAAGTCAACAGGCTTTTCTAGGACACATCTTGAGTGCTTTGTAACTTTATGTACAATGCCACTGATGTTATATTCTTTTTGTGGTACTAGAGATTGAACTCAGGGGCATTCTACTTCTGAGCTACACCCCCAGCCCTATTTTATTTTTAATTTTTAAACAGGGTCTCACTAAGTTGCTGAGGCTGGTGGTGAATCTGTGATCCTCCTGTCTCAACCTTCCAAGTACTGGGATTTACACTCATGGGCTACCATGACCAGCTCTGATGTTACATTCTTAGTCCTGTTGTAGCAGAAGACTTAGTATTGGCCTTCATCTTTTATTTGGGTGGAAAATGAAATGAATCATCAACTCACACTATTGATCATATAGTACCCAGAGGGCGGCTGCTGTTTCGTCTCCTGCTGCTACTGGTACTAACTGAATATCTCATTTCTAGAGTCTACTTGATGAGAACAAAGCTTCAATAAGGTCAAAGTCACAGAAATGAGGAGGAATTTAGCCCCCTAATGAGGAGAGATTCTGACCTCCGGCACAAGCTGAGCCTCTCTGCCCAAGCCAATCCTTAGGTAGGCCTCTGAACATGGCTTCAGCCATGATCTGAACAAGGGCAGACAGCTCAGTTCCTTCATCCTCATTCCTGGAAAAGAAGGGGGGGGGGAGAATCTTCAAAGACCTGTGGAATCTTCTTTCTTTTTAAAGATATGTACTTATTAAAATAACTTTTTCAGTCCCACTGTCTGTATTCAACTACTGTCATTCTCTTTCTGTATGAATAAGAACATGTTGAAACCTAAGTTCAAAAGAGAAGCTGGAATAGGAATTTTAAAGTCCCTAAATTTTCTTTGGGGAATTTCATTAATTGATGGGAATTTTTTAAAAAAATAATTTTGACTTGTTTTCACTTCCTCAGTTTTTCTCTATTACTAAGTATAGATAATATTGGGACTTTCTAGTTGGTAAGTTTGTGTACCATTCAGACATTTTGATATATTGACACTATTTCAGGAAGAATCAGATTTTTTTCTTCTATGCATTATTAATCTTTAATTTTGTACAACAGTATATTAGAGATCAGATTCTTGGTGATAGCAACTGAATGCTATTGACTCAAGGTATTTTTCTCAAAGAAATAGACATAAGTATATTTGCAGAGCTGAGGGTACCACAGGTAACAGTTTCCTGGTTGCCATTGTTCTTCAGGTGGAGAATTCAGCAGACTCTTTTCTAGAAATTCACATCACAATGCTTCAAGGAAACCACATCATTGCTTTTTGCCAATTGCTCAAACCCAACCAAGAAATACTATATCACAACAGAGTTCTAGACAAACAGTTCAAGCACTGAGATCCCAGTGCTTCGGAGGCTGAGACAGGCAGATCTCAGGTTCAAGGCCAGCCTCAGCAACTTAGCAAGACCCTGTTTCAAAATAATAGTAATTTAAAAGGGGAGTGGGGGGGGGGGCTGGAGGTGTAGCTCTGAGGTAGAATGCCTCTGGGTTCCATCCCCAGTAAAAAAAAAAAAAAAAAAAAAAAAAAAAAAAAAAAAAAAAAAAAAAAAAAAGAGGAAGGCAGGCAGGCAGACATTTGTTGAAGCAAATGTAGGGTTAACATTCTACATGACAGCTTGACCACAGAAATCTAATATCCAGGTATGGATTTTGTCAGGCCAACATCCTTTCTTCTTGATTTTAGGAAGCTGTTCTTCTCCTACTGGTGACTGTGATCATGGTACTTCACTCTTCCAGCTAAAAAAATGGTGGGCATCTGATTCAGACTGAGCCAATCTGAGTTCTTCCCTGTGAACTTTCTAATGAGACTGGATAATGCTGAAAGGAGATCTGTTTGGTGTGAAGTCTCTGTAAGCTTCAGACTGGTTTTGAGCAGAGCTTTCGTTCATTTTCTTGTATTCTCTTGTTCCCGTCCTCCTCTATACTTATTTGGTCCTTGGGCTACTTTCTTTATGGTAGCAAGCAAGACTGTCATGTTGCATAATTCCAAGGGAAGTATTCACCTCCCATAGTAGTTATTCTTCTTGGGGTACACCCACCCCAAGAACCTACAAACATATTCTTGAGGGTCTGTACATTCTCTATGAAAATTTTCAGAATACTTAAAAAAATTAAACTAGTTTAAATTGCTCCATGACACTTTAGGGCAAGAAATGTCTTTCTTAATTGCTTATGTGAAATTACATGTGAGTGAGACCCATACTTGTCAAGGGCTGGCAAAACAGGAGTCAGTCATGACTAGACTAGGACTTTGCTTTCCCTTAATTGTATTGTATTGTACAAGAATTTTAAAACTTATGGGGTCCTGAAAGATTAAGGACAAAGCAGCCCCTGGCCATCATTTTGCACCATCGGTGGTGACACTTCAGCCCACCCACTCTTGAGTACTGGCCCTTTGCCATCTATTGAGCACAGCTGTCCTGGTGGGCTACAAAGATGTCCTTTATGGTGATCAATCTTCACTGACTGATGACTCAGATGCCAAATAAGTTCTCTGTTATCAAATAGTTTGTATACTTCTTTGTCTTCTCCCTTTAAATTTGAGTTCTTTGAGGAAAGGGACCTTGCTAATTTCTTACTGCCCCCCCCAGCATGCCTAGCAGGATGCTTTATACATAGTGGATACTCAGTTAAGTTGCTGAATGATCATTTGATTTTAATGCCAGCATCTATCTAATTTAAAACTACTTGGGACATTTTGGTTAATTATTTGCTATAAGACCTACGTACTTTGGGCCTCACTAATACCTTTCTAATTATACTTCACCTCATATTATATGTTATTCATTCAGTAAGTACACTATTTATTGTTGTGTTTAAGAAATCAGTGTGATTATATATTATGTTTCTAGTTTGTGAAGATTGCATTGAATGATAACCCCTTAGAAACACCGGTTTCTTTTATCACCTGTGTGTCATCTAAAAACATGCTCTTTTTTAGTGATATTCTAGTGCTATAATTCTATAATTATCCTCATCAGAGAGGAACAAACTGTACTCTTCCACCCACTCATATTTCCTGAGCAATCAGTGGGTGAATAAGGTCCACTCAGACAAATATTCATTAAACTTACATTATGAAACCAGCTCAGCAAGGCCACCTGGAGGATACAAAGAAGTTTATCATGTGGCCCCTGCCCTAGATTATCTCCCAGCTAATTGAGGGGAGAGCACACAAATGAAAAGTTTAATGATAAATTTGAGGCAGGTATTTGGCTGGTGCACACTGCATTTATTATGATGGTCAAGTGTCCATTCTGATTGGTTGGTTCTTAATTTGGATTGCTGAGGTACCCATTCTGATGGGTTAAGTGTTCATTTTGATTATTTGAGCATCAATTCTGATTGGTTAGGCTTCCACTCTGAGTGGTTTCAGGCTCATGCCAAACAGATTATTGTGTATTTTGTATATCACCCCTGGTTGCAAAAGTTGAATAAATAGAACAGTATATTTTTAAATGCCATATGAAAGTATAGAATTATCTAACTAACAGATCTCTACAAACTTTGCTTCTTATAACAAAGTTAGCATGGTACAGAGGGGACAGGAGGACACTGTGTATCCCTCAGTGCTGGGTTAATGAACACTACTGAATGGGAGCTATCTTTGACATAGGCCCCTTGAATATGGGCCTATGAATATGAGGATTCAATCCCCCTTGAATATGGAGATTGAACTTAGGGCCTCACACATACTAGGCAAGAGTTCTACCATTGAGCTACACCCCTAACCTAAGAAAGGCTTTCTGGGCCAACTTTAAAATGGACTTCGATCTAACAGCAAAATACATATGTGCTGAAGCTCACAATCAGCATCATAACACGTGTTGGGATGGTCATGCTAATAAATAAAAGAACACTTTATGATTTTTTTGTGTGTGGTACTGGGGATTGAACTCAGGGGCATTCTACCTCCAAGCTACACCCACAGCCCTCTTTTTATTCTTTATTTTGAAACAAGGTCTCACTAAGTTGCAGAGGGCCTCACTAAGTAGCTGAGGCTGGCTGTGAACCTTCAATCTTCTTGTCTCAGCTTTCCAAGTACTGGGATTACAAGCATTCATCACCACTCCTGGCAACACTTTATGATTTAAATAACAAAAGTACTTATTTGATCACATATTAAAAGAATCAGATATAGGTCTAGTGGTAGGTGAGGCTTAATCCAGCAGCTCAGCTGACATGTCTGGGGCTTACTTTGTCTTTCTCAGTTTCTTAATGCTTCTCCAAAGTAGCACTTTTTTTTTTTATGTACTGGGAATTGAACCCAGGAGCATTCTACTCTTAGCTACAACCTCAGCCTTATTTTATTTTTGATTTTGAAACAAGTTCTAAGTTGCAGAGGGCCTTACTAAGTTGCTGAGGCTGGCTACAAACCTGCAATCTCCCTGTCTCAGCCTTCCAAGTACTGGGATTACAGGTGCCTGCCACCACGTCCTGCTAGTAGCACTTATTTCAATAAGCCAGCCCCTTGTGGTTGCAAAATGTCTTCCTGAAACTGGTGGGCTTCTTGATTCTAGATTCAAACAGAGAAGAATATAGAGAATCCTCTTCCCCAAGAGTTCAAATAAATGCCCTGAAACTGAGTTCCTTGGCTGTCCTTCCCCAAACTAATCAAGAGCATGGGAGCATATCCTAGGTCAACTGACATAAGCCAATGAAATTAAATGTGGGGCCAATCTCACCCTGAACACAGGATTCTGTTAGAAATAGAGAAAACAGGAGGGGACAAGGCTGGAGAAGCAACAGATGAACACTGTCACTTGTGTTTTAGTCAAATGCATAGCAATATTTGTGTCAAGTACTACTAAGTGGTTGGTTATATTGCAATTTCTAGGGAAATTACAGAGTTAAATCCAGGAAAATTCTGATTTGTCACTCGCTAAAACAGATGGGTTGACATTTAAACTGGGAAGAAGGAAATATGGCTTCCTTTAGGAGAGGATGGGTGGACCAAATCTAGAATTGACATAGGCACTTGGACACGTGGTCCCTTTTTACCCTATTTCAGCAACCAGCTAAGGTAAAGGTTCAAGTTAAACACTTTGGCAGTCTCTAATTTCTCTATCAGGCTCTGGCAAGTCTGTCCTAGAACTTTGTAATGGAAAAATGATAGGCCTAAGCATCACATGACCTGGCTTCTGTTCCCTGCTCTGTCACTAACTAGCTCTGTGACCTTAAACAAGCGCAATGACCTTTCTGTGCCTCAGTTTCCTTATCTGCAAAATAAGGGGGCTGGATCAGATAACCCCTTTCCATCTGTAAAATCTTTTAGGTTCTTGAATTTATGCTCTCCTAACAGATGACCCACAGGATGAAAGTCTAGTCTTACAGACATTGGTCTCCCAGGCCACCCAAACACCCTGGTGAATCAAGGGGATTTATCAGCAGTCAGAGAGGCCTTTTGGGTCTCATACAGGGTGTGGTGCTGGGAAAGGAGCCCAAGACATCTAGTTCCTTGTTCCAAATAGCATTCACTTCACCCTTATGACTCAGTTATCAGCACTTCTCTTTTTCCAAGGAGTGCAAAGTTTCAGTCCTTCCTGAGACGGTAATGATTTGTTGGGTTACCAAAGATTTATTGGGTTGTCAAACTATTGGTTTAAAGAGAAAAATGAAATTCTGCTTTGTATTTTGAGCCAAATCCAATCAGATTCCCAATTACTATGGGTAATCAGCTAAAAAAACCTTAAGCATAGACTTTTTCCTAATTAAAGAGCAGCAAGGACTTACAAAAAGATTTGATCAGAACATACTGAATTGCTCCAGAACCCTTTCTTTTTGTGAAATCCCTCCCTCTCCCCTGCAGACAAAACTGAAGAGTTAATATGAAATCAAGAAGAACTCTGCAATGATTTTTTTTTTTTTTTAAGATTAACACTTATAGCTGGGTGTGGTGGCACACGCTTGTAATCCCAGTACTTGGGAGGCTGAGACAGGAGGATCGCAGGTTTGTGGCCAGCCTCAGCTGCTTAGTGAGGCCCTCCACAATTTATTGAGACCCTGTTTCAAAATAAAGAATTAAAAATGAGGCTGGGGGTGTAGCTCAGAGGTAGAATGCCCCTGGGTTCCATCTCTAGTACTGCAAAAAAAAAAAAAAAAAAAAAGATTTACAATTATAAAATGATAGTGACAACCTAATAGAAGGCTAAAGAAATAAAGCTGAGTCAGTGATTCCTTTGGGCCAGGATGAATATTCAGATTAAGAAAAATTGCTAATGAAATCCCAGTCACACAGCAATTTTCCACCTATTACTTTCTGAAACTTGAGAAGCTATATGGCCTAATTAGGCCTATTTGGGGGATTATTACAACATCTTATTTCTGCAATGAATGGCATCATTCGGGCCTTAATATTCATTGAGTCTTTTCTGAAACAGAGAGGTTTCCATATGTCTCCAGAGCAAAACATTTGCGTTTGCCATCTGCTCCTCAAGAACAGTTTTGCAGGAAAAGGATGCAAATTGCCTCATTCTTTAATTACTCTGGGGCTAGGCTGTACTATAGTTGGGACTCTAGGATAACCAGTTTACTGTTGGGAGAATACCATTGTTTACTTAGCCACCAATTCAAAGAATTTTTTTATAAGCAAATAGCACGCAAAGAAATTGAAGCCTAAAATTATTTGTGTCCTCTTACTTTTATTTTTTAAATTTAATTTATTTTATTTTTTGTGGTACTAGAGAGAACCCAGGGGCATTCTACCTTGAGATATACTCCTAGCCCTTTTTTATTCTTTTATTTTTGAAACAGGGTCTCTAAGTTGCAGAGGGCCTCACTAAGTTGCTGAGACTGGCTGTGAACCTGCGATCCTCCTGTCTCAGCCTCCCAAGTACTGGGATTACAAGCATGTGCCACCATGCTCAGTTTATTCATGTCCTTTTTAACTCAAGGCAAAGACCATGTGAAGACTGTGTGAGACTTTTTCAAGCTGGCATAAAGAAGACACTATCTAGGACAGTAGGCTTTTAGGTCAATATAGTAAGTATCAGTTCTTTTTTCCTAACCCTGCGCCAAATAACGTATGACTCATACTTAATACTTTTTTTGACTAAAAAAGTCAAAGGAAGATGGGTGTGGTAGCACATGCCCCTAATCCCAGTACTTGGGAGGCTGAGACAAGGAAGATCACAGGTTTGAGGACAGCCTCAGCAAGTAGTGAGACTCTCAGCAACCTAGCAAGGCCTTGTTTCAAATAAAAAAATAAAATTGGGCTGAGGGTATAGCTCAGAGGTAGAATGCCCCTGGTTCAATCTCCAGTAACCCCCCACCACACACACACATACATGTATATATCTTAACTAACTGTCACTAGGAGCTAAGTAACTGGGCATTGGACTTAGTACCTTTTGCTTTTTCTTCCCCTCTCCTCATTAGCTACTTAAATTGTGAATAATTGTCTGCTCAGTAACACTTTCACTGGTCAAAGGATAGACACCACTAGAAATATATTTCAGGGACTGGAGATATAGCTCAGTGGTAGAGCAATTGCCTATCATAGACAAGGCCCTGGGCTTGATCCCCAGCACTGGAAATATATATATGTATATTAAAACCAGTTTGCTTACTCAGTAGTAACTTCAACCAACTGTGCTTAACCAAAAGTGGAAACTCTGGAGCTTAGGGATTATTTATAGATTTCACTTACTGATGCTTTTTCTAACTCTCCTCACCATGTATTTCCCTCATTGGAGTTGTTACAACACAGAATGTAAGAAACTGACAAACAAAAGTGAGCAGGTCTGGTCACTGACTGTGAGACCCCTGCCAGGACACCTAACCTCAATGGACCTCTGATTTCTGCTTCATGATGCTCTAACACAAAGATTGTCTATTCAAGCGTTTCTCAAGTGTGGTCTTCAAAACACTGAGTGCATCTGCAGATGTTAGTAAGTGATAGTAGAAGAAAGAATTTCATGGTCAAAGCCTTTCAAGAAATGCTGCTGTCAGCCTGGCATGGTGGCCCATACCTGTAATCCCAGTACTTGGGAGGCTAAGATGGGAGGATTGCAGGTTCAAGGACAGCTTCAGCAATGCAGCAACCTAGCAAGACCCTGTTTCAAGACAAAAAGTAATAAAAGGAGCTGAGGGTATAATAGTTCAGAGGTAGAATGCCCCTGGGTTCAAATCCCAGTACCAGAGAAGAATAAAAAGTAAAAAGCACCTCAGACCTTTAATATGCTAAGATGTATCATGACTCCACAATAGGGTGTGGCACAAGGCTTTCCTACATGCCTTTTTGATCTTTTGGGACCTGTGTTCTACAGAATACAGGTTGGGAAACTGATTTAATCTAAGCCCTTAATTTTAGATACAAAGATACTAAACTGTAGAATCCTACTGTCAAGATGGGAATCAGCACGTTTACAGGAAGCTGTCAGGGAGGGAGGCAACATCTGTTACCAGAATTCCTGACAAACTGGACTCAGACATCTGTCCCTGCCTCCCAGGTTCTCCTGGGTCTTGAGACAGGGCCCCCAGCTGCCAGCTCCAGCACCATCACACCCACACAAAGATCAGCCAAGGGTCCCCACTAGTGCAACCACTTTTCCCCTAGGTCCAGAGAGTACTAAAATGAAATGGCAATCTCCTATGGGCACAAGTGTATTTACCCAGAATTCTGATGGAGCAAAAAAACCCAAAACAAAAGACCCCTTGATTCTTCAATGAACATTCCATGCTATGCTTTTGAGAAAAACTGATGTCAAGTAATTAAACTAACATTCATCTTTTTTCTTTTGTATTGTTCTGTAATTTTGAGTGAGTTATAGATATGTCAGAGGGTCATATCACAGCCAGGCTAATCTCCTACACTGATATTTAAAGTGCCATAAAATGATCTGCACAATGAAATGTTTTTAGAGATGAATTATTTAAATTTCTTGAGGGCATGAATTACATTCATACTGGATCCCTAATGACTAACACAGGGCTTGACATATATTAGCCACATAATGATAAATATGTTTGCATTAATTAGTAAGTTACAACCTAATGATTTGGTTTAATAAAATCAAATAAAGGCATAATACACTAGTAGTACTAATAATATCCTGCCTTAAAAAAAATCTCAAAGATAGTTTCCTTGACCTATTGTGGTAGAGGAGCATGAATCCTGCTTAAGACTTATAAATACAGGCTTTTTAACACTTTCTGTGTGTGTGTGTGGTACGGGGATAGAACCCAGGGGCATTCTACTTCCGAGCTATGCCCTCAGCCCTATTTTTTATTCTTTATTTTGAAACAGGGCCTCACTAAGTAGCTGAGGCTGGCCGCGAACCCGGATCCTCTGGTCTCAGCCTCCCAAGTACTGGGATTACAAGCGTGCGCCACCACACGCCCGGCTATTTTTAACACTCTTGATATGTAATCTTCTGGTTTCATAAACAATGGCACTGTGATGTGGTTTTCTTTTAGATAATAAGTGAGATCATTTCTATATTTGATATTTAAATGTACACACAATAGACTTTGAATTGGAATGAGTTAGTAGATATCAAATCTTGTCTTTCAATCACTGCCTAATTCCCCTTTCAATCATTTGTCCCCCAGAAAAAACACATGTAATGACCCTGAAGAACTGTGTGATCCTGGAGGGCCTTCTGAGTCATCAAAGAAGTGTTAAGTCATGTTGGTAAAATATTGTTTGTGTTCTATATTTTCATTCATTTAATAAAAGCTTTTTTTTTTTTTTTAGCACCTGCAGTATATAAAGCAATGTGCTAAGGTACTATAGGGAAATGAAGAAAAAACTGATACAGACCATCTCTTAAGAAGTCTATGGTCTTACAGGCGAGGTCAGGCACCCATGTAAATAATTATAGTACTAGGTAGAATTGGATGTGCGATAAATGTGCTAATTTATTGTTTTATGATTATTTCAAAACTAGTTCATATTTCTTTCAAAACTGATAATCTATAATTACTCAGATTGCCCAGTGTATTAAAACACCCCACTCCCTAAGTATTCTGGCTAAATGGAAGGCTACGACACATCAGGTTTCCTAGCAGCCATCAGCAGCATCTAAGAGCCATACTTCTCATCAGATAGCAGGGCAGGGCCATCCCCGTGTGGTCATTGAGTCACTTACTCTGGACACACAATTCACTTTAACTGAATGGGCGAGTTGAATCACAATGAACCACAACGGTATGGGGACCTGAAATGTGCTGGGGAGACTTAGAAGATCTTTCAGGAAGTTGGTTACTTTACAGGCCATACAATATAGTAGTAGGTCAAATTGCCAGGCAACAACTAGAAATGAGGTCAGTCTGGGCGTGCAAATTGTCCCTGGCTCTGCAGAGTGGCTCAGTCTGAACAAATAGTGGACCTTTGTGGAGGAAGCTTATTGGGATAGGAGGGGGACCTGCCTTTCCACATTCAAGAAATGACCACTATGTGATTTGTGCAGACTCTAGTATTAACTTGTGCTTTTAATTTATTTATTATTTGGCCAATTATCATTTGCTCTTAGGTCTTGACAAGAAAGACCCCTCCCCTGGGGTCCTTTACTTAGAGAGTCCTATTTTTGCCCTCTTCTGGTCACTCTTCTCCAGCAGGCAAAGAATCTATAGGCCAAGCAGATTTACTTTTTTTAATGTGCTTTTTTGGTGCATTATCATCTCACATCATAATGTAAATCATGTGGACATTGAGATACATGCACACAGCACTTGGTGCCCCTGCCCCTGCCTCCCCATCTCCCCCTTCCCATACAGAGGACTGAGACTGATATTGGGATTTTCACATATGTACACGCAGTCCATGTTAGTATTTCCAATAATGAACCTCAGTCTACCCCTCCGTTTCTTTAGATCACCTCCCTGGCTCCACTGAGGTTTCTCCTCCTTTATCTGGAATCTCTCTGGTATCCCAGTTACTCCCTAGCTTGCGCATATTAAAGAAAACATACGTCCCTTCACTTTCTGTGACTGGCTAATCTCACTTAACATAATATTCTCCAGTTCCTTCCATTTTCTTGCAAATGACATTATTATATTCTTCTTTATTGCTGAGTAAAATTCCACTGTGTGTATTTCCCATAGTTTTGTAATCCATTCATCTGTTGATGGACACCTGGGTTGATTCCCTAATTTGGCTATTGTGAATTGTGCTGCTATGAACATAGGTATGTATATATTATTGTAGTTCTCTGGTTTCAACCTTTTTGGAAAGATACTCAGGAGTGGTATAGCTGGATCATATGGTGGATCCATTCCAAGTTTTCTAAGGAATCTCCACACTGATCTCCATAGCAACTGAACTATTTTGCAATCCCATCAACAGTGTAGAAGAGTTCCTATTTCCTCACATCCTCACCAACATTTATTGTTATTTGACTTCTTGATGATTGCCATTCTGATTGGGGTTAGATGGAATCTCAGTGTAGTTTTGATTTGCATCTTCCTAATTGCTAATGATGTTGAACATTTTTTCTTATATCTTCAATTCAGTTGTCCATTTCTTGATTGGGTTATTTGTTTTTCTAGTGTAAAGTCTTTTAAGTTCTTTATATATTCTAGATATTAATCCTATGTCAGAAGGACAGCTGGTAAAGATCTTTCCATGGGCTTTCTCTTTAGACTCTTGATGGTTTCCTTTGATGTGCAGAAAATTCTTCGTTTAATGTCATCGCACTTATTAATTTTCATTTTGATTTCCTGAGCTTTGGGGGTCTTGCTGAGGAAGTTTCTACCTATGCCAATATGTTGGAATGTCGAACCTATGCCCTCCTCTAGTAGCTTCACCATTTCTGGTCTAACTTCCAAGTCTTTAGTCCATCTCAAATTGACTCAGTCCTGATGGGTGCTGCTCGCTGCTCTGGATTGCTGCCAGAAATGATGGGTTCAACACAGCGGGGTGTCTGGATTCAGCCAGGTCCTTGTCGAGCATGGAGCGAAATTCCGACCACTTTCACTGATGGTCTGTAGTCACCTGCCTCAGGACGATCCACAGTTTCTTCCTAGAGGTCTCTGGAAGCCGTGGTGTTAGCAGTCACCAGCTCTGTCACTGCCTGGATAAGGTAGCACAGGTGCCGCTGGGCTCCGTTCCCCAGGTGGGAGGCGGCATGGAGAGCGTATACAGTCCTCTACTCTTTTTTTTTTTTTTTCTAATTTTAGTTCTGATTCTGTTGCTTTTCAATTTTAGTTGTTTTGTTGAGTTTTTTGCTGCTTTTCTTCAGAAGTGGTTGGTTTCTTTGCCAGGGATCTCTGGAGGTTGCAGTGCTGATAGTCCCGGCGTGGTTAGGCAAGATGGCTCTGCCACCCCATGACCTCAGCCATTCCCCAGGAGAGGTGTGCTAGGTATTTTGCTGTCCTCTGTTCTATCTTCTGGCTTTGTTTCTGTCGCTTTTCAATTTTTTGATGCTTTGTTCAAACCTTTGTTGCTTTTTTCTCTTGTCAAGACGCTGTCTTCATGGTTTTGAGTGTCAGTGGGACTGAGATATATAACTTCCCTCAGTCTCCATCTTCCCAGAAGTTGCAGATTTACTTTTAAGCCAGACTCTTGGTGTCCAGACCCCAGAATTCCCTGCCAAAAGGTACTACTTCTAGGATTAGTGTGGACCTGATCTGTCCTTCTGAAGGTGGTCTGTACAATTGTGTGGCACCATAGGACCAGGAGGTGACCAAAAGAGGATAGAGATATGACCAGAGCTTGATTGGGATCCACTTCATGTACACATGAGATCTTCAAGATGCCGCCAGGTCTGGAGTGGGAAAGAAGGACATCTGTATTGATTAGACCACTCCCCCTGAGCCACCATGTTCTAGTGTGCTGCTTTGAAGACTTTCTGGGTCATTATAAATGTATATTTGTCAAGGTAGGAAACTAGTTTGTTTCCTTCAAGTATAATTTTCTTTGTACTGGGGATAGAACCCAGGACCTGGTGCATGTTAGACAAGTGCTCCACCACTGAGCACATCCCCAGTGCTCAGCTATAATTTTTATGTATGTATGTATGTATTTATTTATTTTGTAGTACTAGAGATTGAACCCAGGGGCTTTCTACCTCTGAGATACACTCTCAGCCCTATTTTTTATTCTTTTATTTTTGAAACAGGGTCTCACTAAGTCACAGTCTCACTAAGAGGCTGGCCGTGAACCTGCGATCATCCAATCTCAGCCTCCAAAGTACTGGGATTACAAGCATACGCTACCATGCCCTATGTTTTTTTGTTTGTTTGTTTGTTTTTTGCAGTACTAGGGATTGAACTCAGGGGTATTCTACCTCCGAGCTATACCCCTAGCCCTATTTTTTATTCTTTATTTTGAAACCGAGTCTCACTAAGTTGCGGAGTGCCTCACTAGGTGGCTGAGGCTGGCTGCGAACCCAGATCCTCTGGTCTCAGCCTCCCGAATGCTGGGATTATGCCCTGTGTTTTTATGTATTTAAACATGTGATATGTTGTCCTTCATCTCACTTTTGCCTCAGGCCCTACCAATGTGAGACTTCTCTTGGAATAGATTTGATTTAATTGTGTGTGTGTGTGTGTGTGTGTGTGTGTTACTGGGGATCAAACTCAGGGGCGTTCTACCACTGAGCTACATCCCCAGCCCTATTTTATTTTATTTTGACACAGGGTCTCACTAGGTTGAGAGTCTCACCACTTGCTGAGACTGTTCTAGAACCTGTGATCCTCCTGTCTTAGCCTTCCAAGTACTGGGATTACATGCCTGCACCACCACACCCAGCTCTGATTTTGAGAATTTCAATATACAATCATTCCTCAGTATCAGTGAAGGATTCATTCCAGGACCCCACTCAGATAACAAAAAATGCAGATGCTTGCCAGGCATAGTGGTATACACTGGCAACCCAATACTTGGGAGGCTGAGACAGGAAGACCACAGGTTTGAGGCCAGTGTCAGCAACTTAGCTAGCCCCTCAGCAACTTGGTGAGATCTTATTTCAAAATAAAAATTTTTAAAAGGGCTGGTGGTGTAGCTTGGAGGTAGAATGCTCCTGGCCTCAATCCCCAGTACAAGAATAAAATTTTTTAAAAGTACATGCTCAGCCGGGCGTGGTGGCCCACGCTTGTAATCCCAGCAATTGGGAGGCTGAGACCAGAGGATCCGGATTCGTGGCCAGCCTCAGCTACCTAGTGAGGCCCTCTGCAACTTAGTGAGACCCTGTTTCAAAATAAAGAATAAAAAATAGGGCTGGGGGTGTAGCTCGGAGGTAGAATGCCCCTGAGTTCAATCTCCAGTACCGCAAAAAAAAAAAAAAAAAAAAAAAGTACATGCTCAAGTCCCGTATACGATGATATCGATGATATGGTGTTTACATAAAACTTACACACTTCCTTTTGTATGCTTTCAGTCATCTTTAGATTATTTTTGATACCTAATGCAAATCCACTTAGGTACATTGAAAAATGGCCATGTTATGTTTTTCTGGGTCTCAGTGGATATTAAACACATACACACACACACACACACACACACACACACACACACACACACACACACAGTTCAAGCCCCACACTGGGCTCTGGTCTACACTGCTGCCTTTGGCCTCCCAAACTCCTCTTCTGCATTGACTTTCTTAAGCTGCTTGGAGTTAAGAGCTGGGCACTTGCACTTTGAAGGCCTATTCCAGGCAAAGAAGAATGAACTAGAAAGGGAACGGGGCCAGGCTTCCTGCATTAAACACTTCACTTCAGCAAATCCCTAAGCCTTTCTATCTGTTTTGTCAGCTGTAAAATGAGCAGACTAATTCAGCCCTACTTCAGGAGGCAAGTGGCAGGTTTAATTAATGATGATCGTGATGGGCTTTGTAATGTAAAGCCGTCTATATGTGAAAAGGAGCATTAGAACCATTTTACTCAAAGTTGGCTAAGTTTGGAGTGCATTCTGCTTTCTGCTGTATGGTTAAGCCTCCAAGTCCTGATCACAGACAGCTGCAGACTTCATGGGTGCGGGAAAGCGCAGTTGGATTCACATTACCAGGACAGAAAGTGGGCTTTGAAATGGAGTGAAGGGCAGCATGAAATCAGGGCACATCTCTGATGTCTGGCTGGCAGCAGCCCCACGATCCACTGGATCGAGCTGGTGGCAGGTGATGAGCTGGTCTCCACAATCAAAGTGCAAAGAACAAGGGGCATCCATTTATTCCTGGAGCTGTTCTAGAAAGATCCTTGAGATGTAAAGCATCACATCAAGGGAGAGCTCCTTCCTAAGATCTCCCCTGCCGCTCTTCCTATCATCCTGGCCCGGTTTTGCTAGCCAAAGCTCATATTAGCAGTATTTCCTCAGGGACAGTTGTTTATTGAGTCAGTGCTGCCTTGGGCCCATTCCCTCTTTATAGTCTGTGTCTTACTCAGAGGGGTCCTATTCTACCGTTCACTAAAAGACATGGAGACATGACTGGCCAGATGCCATACTGGTTCTGCTGGGAATCATACCTGGAAATTATTGATTTCTTTGACATGGAATTTCTGTCTCTCACATGACTCCTCTAACGACATTCATTTGCAGCAAATCGTAACTTTTATATACTTAATGTACATAAATGCTTCCCTTAAGCTTGCTAGTGTTTCTAGGATGTATAACATATTCATCATTGTGATTATAAATATGCTCATACAGCCTCTTTCTGAATTTATTATTTATTTATTTATTTAGTGTGTGTATGTATGCGTGTGTGTGTGTGTGTGTGTGTGTGTGTGTGTAAGAAAGAGACTAGGAATTGAACCCAGGGACGTTCTAACTCTGAGCTATACCCCAGTCCTATTTTATTTTGAAACAGGGTCTCACTAAGTTACTAAATGCTGGCCTTGAACATGTGATCCTCCTGTCTCAGCCTCCCAAGTACTAGAACTATAGGTGTATGCCACTAGCTAATATTATTTTAAATATAATTATTTATGGAAAACCATAATATTAAATGACCTTGAGCTCTCTAAAAAGCTTAATCATTTTACATGGTCTCTGACATCAGTGCCCTCCTTATAAAAGACACACACACACAGGAAAACTTGTTCAAATACATTAAAATTGAAAAAATTTAATGTGCGATGAAAATATTAGTAAGGCCTAGTATCCACTAGAAAGTTACAGTTTCAATTTTAAAAATTGTGTTGGGCTGGGCGTGGTGGCGCATGCTTGTAATCCCAGCATTTGGGAGGCTGAGACCGGAGGATCCGGGTTCGCGGCCAGCCTCAGCTACCTAGTGAGGCACTCTGCAACTTGGTGAGAGCCTGTTTCAAAATAAAAAATAAAAAATAGGGCTGGGGGTGTAGCTCAGAGGTAGAATGCCCCTGAGTTCAATCCCCAGTACTGCAAAAAAAAAAAAAATTGTGTTGGAAGATATAAATACAATATATTAGTTAAGATAGAAAGTCTTGTACTTGAGAGGCTAAGACAGGAGGATTGCCGGTTCCAGGACAGCCTCAGCAATGTAGCAAGACTCTTACAACTTTTCGAGACCCTGTTTCAAAGCAAAAAAATATTTAAAAGGGCTGGGGGTGTAGCATGGAGGTAGAATGTCCGTGGGTTCAATCTCAATACTACCAAAAAAAAAAAAAAAAAAGAAAGAAAAAGTCTTCAGCTAGGGCTGGGGATATATTTCCGTGCTTGCCTAGCATGCATGAGGCTCTGGGTTCCATCTTCAGCATAGTCTTCAACTTCAGCCAGATAGGTTTGCATCTCAGTTCTGCTTTGAGACCTTAGGACTGGTACTTAATCCTCTCTGTGCCTTAGTTTTCTCACCCATAAGATGGGAATAATGGTACCATCTACCCTATAGGGACATTATAAAGGTGAAATGAGATAATCCATGTGAATGCTCAGCACAGCACCTGACATAAAATAAATGCTCAGTGATGTCATTATCCTCGCTATTGGTTAGAGATTGTAAGGGAGGACATCGCAGTTGTCCTCAGAGCCTAGAAGTCTAGCCTTCAGTTTTCACAGCGTGCCCCATAGTTCCCTTAATGCTGTTTTATCAATCCGAAGAATGAACCCATTTAGGTCAGAATCTCCAGATTTTCTTCTCACCCCTAATTTCAGATTTTATTTTTGGCCACTTGAAGTATGAATAAAACAGTTCTCATTCAGATATAATGTGAAGGATGTTTAAAAAGTCACTTTGCAAATTAATTACTTGCACATTATGTATAGCAATTTTGTTGTTTGTAAAATATTATTGTCAGGCACATATAGATCTTGCAAATTGACTCCATTTCAATATACTTGGATACATCTTAGTTTAAATGATTTCTCCCCTTGATGTGTGGTCTCTGGATTTGATTATTCTACATGAAAAATGTTTTTGCTGTAGATATTCACTACCAATTTTCTGAAGTTTATGGAGAAAATGTTTTCAGTTAGCAAACTATGTTCAATTAATGTTCGATGCCAGCCATGGTGGCACATGCCTGTAATACCAGTACTTTCCTGTCCCAATACTAAGACAGTAAAATTGCAGGTTCCATGCCAGCCTCAGGAATTTGGCAAGACTCTGTTTCAGAATAAAAAATAAAATAGGTCTGGGAGTGTTGCTTAGTGGTAGAATGCCCCTGGGTTCAATCCCCAGGACCACAAATACTATCACTACTACTAATAATGTTCCATATTTCAGGGAGAAGGTAGAGCAACAGTGAGGCCACCTGGTGAGGGGCTTAGAGCCACCAGCTACCGTGCCACGGGCAGCAGTAACAACAGTTAGAAAGGAGTAGGTATCTGGTGGGGTTTCTAGTCAGTCTATGACTCCTTTCTTAAACTCTTCCACAGGGGACACTATTGCCCCAAGTGCTCCTGTTGCCCTGGCCACAGATGATTGGGGTAGATACTCCCAACTCAAGCTGAGACAACCAGGTACTCTCTCTGGCACATTGGGTCACAGGCCCCTGGTCAGTCAGTATTGGCCCTGGAACTAGAACAGCATATAACAGGGGGCTGGCATGACCATTTTCACCATGTACCGCGGGAGGCAGAAAGAACTGGGCTGTGGGGAGAGAAGACTGAAACAGTGTCAGGGAGGGGAGATCAGAAACTAGGTCACCCAGAGAGAAAAGGGGATGTAGCAAGAAAATAGCTGTCTCCATTCCCAGTGGCCTCTCAGGGTTTTGTTCCAACTCCCATGGGACCTAGCTGCCCTTCCTGCCCTGGCCTGTGTCCAGTACACTGTCCATTTTAGCTCAGGCAAGTGTGAGATGTCTCTGTTACTTGAAACCCAAGGAGCTTGGTTAAGTCTGTGGGCCAGCAAAGAGAGAGGCCAAGCCAGGATCCTGGGTGCATGAGAAGGGTCTGCCTGCTAATGGCTGCCCTGGTGGTTTCATTACACTGGCCTGTCAAAATCAGTCAGATGCATACATAATTCTTGTTGAGGATAAGATTAGATGCAACAGATTCAAGATTATTCCTGAAACAATGTTCTCTCTTTGCCATGGATATTCTTTCTTGTGTAGTAGGAAGTGGGTGGCATTATTGATGGCACACCCAGAATTTTATCTAACCTGGAATATTTCTACAGGGTTATGTGGACCTGCAGCTGCCATTGGTCATGTATGTTGCAGCAACAAAAGAAAACAGGACAGGCAGTGGTCTTGCCAATTCCTCTAACAATTGGTCAGTCCTGTTGCCAGGCATTTGACACTCATCTGTAGATATGGTCAAATCCTGTGTCTAGTTGAAGGCTTGGAGGAGCCCTGTTTTCGGGGGATACAGTTAGGTTACCCTGTGACATGTCCTGCGCTGATCACATGTGTGGGATCTGGCTTCTGGGCTTTTGCCTTCATCCTAGAATTGAGTCTTGGTTCTGACACCCTGTTGTAGGAGTCAAGTCCTTGATTCCCCAGGCTTATCCCCTGCCTCCATCCAGTGCCCTGCCCACCATGCCCGGTTCAAAGTCAGTACTCTTAATTTGTGTACATCTGTTCTCCCCAGGTGATGCTCCTGAACACAGACCAAGCTGAGACCTTTTTTTTTTTTTTTTTTCTGGCACTGAGGATTGAACCCAGAGGCATTCTACCTCCGAACTACACCTCCGCCCCTCCCCCACTTTATGTACTGGGGATTAAACCAAGGGGCACTCTGTCTCTGACTACACCCCCATCCCAATTTTATTTTTTATTTTGAAATAGGCAGGGTCTCACTAAGTTGCAGAGGGCCTTGTTAAGTTGCTGAGGCTGGTCACGAACCTGTGATCATCCTGTTTCAACTTCCAAAGTACTATGATTACAGGCATGCACCACCATGCTAGGAAACCCCAACCCTTTTTATTTCTTGTTTTGGAAACAGGGTCTTACTAGGTTGCTGAGAGTCTTGCTACATTGCAGAAGCTGTCCTTGAATCTATGATCCTCCTATTTCAGCCTCCCAAGGACTGGGATTACAGGCATTCACCACCATGCCCGGTTCATTTGGCCTATTTTAATAGTGATATAGGCAAGTGAGAGCACACTCAGAGAAATGAGAAACTGCAAATACTTTTGAGGGAACCAATGAGAAATCAAGCTAAGAATAAATGAAACCATCTTCAGTGAACTCTTGGGTTGTTTTTTTGAAAATGAATGATATATATTTCTGTGTTCCTTCCCTGGGCTAGAACCTCAATAGATAAACATAAATTAAGCAAACAGATCTTGATGCTATATAAGGGACAATTGAAGCTGTCTAAAGTTGGAGAGGATTGTCCCCTCATGGCTTCATATTTACCACATGATTAATGTTGGAAAGCAACGTTTTATAGAGTGCTTTCCCTGTGTTATGTTGTTATAGTTATAGAATGCTCAGAGTTGATGTAATTAAGCCAGGAAGCTTATAATCTCATCAGTGGGTAAATCCACTATAATGGATTTACTGGGTGGTAACCTAGGCAGGGTGTGTGTGGCTGAAGAGGTGGGTCCCTAGGAGTGTGGCCTTAGGGATTGTGCCTTTATCTTTAGATTTTCTTGCTTGCTCCATCTCTTGATTCTGGCCTCCAAGATGTGAGAGCAGAGTGGCTCTCTTCCTCTCTTTGCTTCCCATCACCATGCCCTGGGATCCACAGACCCTGGCCTCACATGGACTGAACCCCAAATCTCCAAAAACTGTGAGCAAATAAATCCTCCTTCCTTTAACTTGTGTGGTCAGTTGTTTGGATTATAGCAGTGAGAATGCTGACTGAGACATATATGTTGTGCTCAGGCAGGTAAAATAATCAAGTAGTCAACTCTTGTTTCTTAAAGGTTAATCATCCAGTTTGTGGCTTACAATAGTTGTCCATTATTTCTGCCATTTTTCATTCCTGTTCCCTGCTTTATTTATTTATTGTTTCTTTTGCAGTGCCAGGGCTCAAACCCAGGACCTCTGTCATGCTAGGCAAATGCTCTACCACTGAGCTATGACTCCGGATAGATTCCCTGTTTCTTGCTCTTTGGTCAGAGAATAGAGAAAAGGAAGTGACAGTGTAGATTATTTTTTAGCAGTTCTAGTGATAACAGGATATTCTTAAAATGATACCTGGGCATTGCCTGATCAGGAGATGATACTCATCTCTTCCTGATTCTTTGTAAAGTGATCTTACCTTAGTACTTTGAAATTGGCCATGGTGGAAGTATTTACAGAAATTAGCAAACATTACAGACCAGCACATGTACCCTTAACCTGTCTCCCGGCTCATTTACAATGTCATATTGCTTGAATGTCTGTGCTATCCAAAGGATGGAGAGCTAGCCCTATTCATAAAAATTGGACTTCTACTAGAGTTTTGGGTCGTGTCCCTACAATAAAATATTTTTAGAGCCAGTTCTATTTAAGTTTTATGTAAGAAAACTTGGATTTTAAGCAGCTTAATTTAGTTAACTGGTTTCAGATGAATAGAATATTCAGGGAGAAAATATTTGGGGAAAACCAGACTTGCTTTCAACTACTTTCTAGACCACATATTTTTTCTTTAGGCAACCCATAATAACCGTGGTCTGCATATGAAGGAACCTATCTGCACAGCTACTTGTAGAGTGCCTGTGTCACAGACTACAAAGATATCTCCAAGACAAAGGCCACCCTGAAACAGGAATATCAGGCTCTCTGCTGGACAGCACTTGTCCTGCACAACGAGTGGCTCCTGTGCCACCTATTGGGTTTTGAAAGTACAATCTCAGCTTTTGATTCAAAGGTTGTAGATTCCAGCAACGATTTTCTATAGATTGACCATATTCACAATATTCCTTGTAGCTGAAGTATTGTAAAGACATTCATTTTGCAAGTCCTTGTGAGGGAGTTCACCAACTGGTTTCCAGAGCCAACTGATTTCTTTCCCCTTCCTTCCTTCCTTCCTTCCTTCCTTCCTTCCTTCCTTCCTTCCTTCTTTCCTTCCTTCCTTCCTTCCTTCCTTCCTTCCTTCCTTCTTTTCTTTCTTTCTTCTTTTTTTTTGGTACTGAGGATTGAATCCAGGACCCAGGGGCATTCTATCTTCAAGTTACACCCTTATCCATTTTTATTCATTTTTTATTTTGAAGTAGGATCTCACTAAGTTGCTGAGGCATGCCACAGCTCCTTAATAGTTGGATCATGAGCAAGGCTCGGTCCATTGGAATCCTGCAGGGCAGACGCTGCCAAGAAGGGATACGTGGCATATCCTGCTTTACATTATAGTATATTCTGGGAACATTGGGTACTTTGGGTCTTGTTTTTACACTTATTATTAAAGAAAGTTTCTTAAAAAACAGGTGGTGGCCAGTTGGATAACAACCTCTTGACATTAGCTGAAAAAATAGTGCCTTCAGACAAACAACATAAGAATTCTCTGATCACTTACAAACATTAGTCAGAAAACAGGCTCTGTATGGTAATTCAGATATAGCTACTAATCAACCATATATTCTCCCTCAGCACACAGATATAGAAAACAAAATAGCTAAGTCGAAGAAATTTAGGTCTACAATCATATCTATGGGTAAAGAAGGCTATAAGAATATGGGTACCTGGTACCCCTTTATTGGATGAAAGCACAGGCAGTCTTTACCAATTCCCACAGTGTCTCCCTGGAGCTTCACAGGACACATTAATAAAGATAGGTGGACTATAGTTGACAGAAACAACAGATGGTTTAGAAAAAACTCCCTAGCTGAGACCAATGGATACAGGCCTATTCCTTGTTAATCATTAACACTGCTTTGTACCAGAGTCAAAATAAAATCATTATATACTGATGTATATACTTAGTATATACATATATACTAAGTATAACTTAGTGTGACCCTGTTTCAAAATAAAGAATAAAAAATAGGGCTGGCGGTATAGCTCAGAGGTAGAATACCCCAGGGTTCAATCCTTAATACCACACACACACACACACACACACACAGAAACCAGTTGGGCTGGGTATGGTGGTGCACACCTGTAATCCTATTACTTGGGAGGCTGAAACAGGAGGACAGCAGTTTTGAGGCCTGCCTCTGTGGGGGTCCAGCCCTAGCAGGAGTTGGGGGTCCGTCGACAGGTGGGGAATGAGATGAGGTCGTGAGAATACCCACACCAAATGTAGTGATGAAGCATATGTACTTTATTGTTCACAATAAAGTACAGCTGTTTTCATATAGCAGTGAAGCATATAGAACAGGAAAGTTTATGGACAGGTCATCAGACAGTTTGACAATAGTGAACTTGTTTTTTTTTTAAGGATCTCAGCTGGGCGTGGTGGCGCACGCTTGTAATCCTAGCATTTGGGATGCTGAGACCAGAGGATCAGGGTTCAGGGCCAGCCTCAGCTACCTAGTGAGGCATTCTGCAACTTAGTGAGACCTGGTTTCAAAATAAAGAATAAAAAATAGGGCTGGGGGTGTAGCTCGGAGGTAGAATGCCCCTGAGTTCAATCCCCAGTACCGCAAAAAAAAAAAAAAAAAAAGAAAGAAAGAAAGAAACAGGATCTCACCAAGTTGCTGAGGGACTTGTTGCATTACTGAGACTGTCCTTAAACCTGCAATCCTAGCTGAGTGTGGTGGCACATGCTTGTAATCCCAGTACTTGGGAGGCTGAGACAGGAGGATTGCAGGTTTGCGGCCAGTCTCAGTTACTTAGTGAGACCCTCTGCAACTTAGTGAGACCCTGTTTCAAAATAAAGAATAAAAAATAGGGCTGGGGATATAGCTCAGAGGTACAATGCCCCTGGGTTCAATCCCCAGTACTGCAAAAACAAAAAATACCCTGCAATCCTCCTGTTTCAGCTTCCCAAGTACTGGGATTACAAGCGTGTGCCACCACACCTGGCTCACTTATTTCTGTACACACTTTTCAAGGGAAGTAGAGCTCCCTATAGTGTCTCATTAACTCCAAAATGACTTTGAATTATTTCCCCAGTTTTAGAAACAATTTAGGACTAAAAGAGAAGGATTCTGGCTAAACTAAGTGGAATGGTTAGTCCTCAAGGAGTGCCCATCACATCAGTTATGTTGAGGATGGCAATTGATCCCATATTCCTGCAATGCTTAGCACTAGGCATTTGGGGAGATGAGACTAAATCCTGATCTTCAAGAAGCCTGTACACTTTCAGGAAAGAGAAGACACAGATATAGGGAAAATGAAATATCAGCACAAAAGCATTAAAAATAAAGCCCACACAGGACAGCAGTGGTTATTAAGAAATGATTAATGCAGACAATAAGAATTTAGAAAGGGAAGAGATTACATTAGCATACATTTATGCTGAACTCTGAATCTTCATAAAACTTTAATCTTTACTATGAGCCATGGGGTTACAATGAGGTTTCAGAGAGAGCACCTTGCCTCACAGTAGCTTACTTTCTTTCCTGGAGACTCAAGCAGATGGACAGAGGGTTTGCAGGAAGCCACAGCAGCAGAAATGAGGAGAAGATTAAAGACCTGATCATGGAGGTAGGTACAACAGGTACTCAGAGATCCCACCTGACTACCGAGTTTAGACACACACACACACACACACACACACACACACACACACACACACACTTAAAGAAATCTATTTCTCACAATTCTGGAGTTTGGGAGGTTCAATCTCAAGGGCTGGTGTGGTGAGGGCCTTCTTGCTGCATCCTCCCAAGGTGGAAGGTGAGGGGGTGAGAAGGGGGAGAGCTCCCATTCCCCTGGTAGCTTGCAGTTCTTTCTGAGTTTTGCTTTTGAAAGTTCCAAACCCTCTGGAGAACTTGTATCAGTGGTTCCTAGCCATGGCTGCTTCTGGGAAGTTTTAAAATTCCTGCCACCTGGATCCCTCCCCAAATACTCTAAGTTACCTGGCCTACACTGCTTCTTTGGTGATTCTAATCTGTAACCAAGTTTGAGGATCATTGATTTAAAGAGGTCCTAGATATGGTAAAGGAGAATAAATTTGCTGGAATAAAGATGGTATCTTGGAGGAGCAGGGGAAGAGGGGTCCTTCTCTGCTCCAATCTAGAGAAATATCTTCATTTGTTACCCTGGAGTAGCAGTGGCCTGATTGGTCTGATGACTAGGGAGTAGATGGACCCCATCTGCAAAGCCCTTCAGGCTAAAAGGGGAGCATTTCCTGGTGGAGGATCTTGAAGAGGAAGGAAAAAGACCCAATGGGAGGATCTCTGAAGACAGGAAGACTCCAGAGAGAGAATGGCAATGGGGGACTGGGGATCTAGTTCAATGATAGAGCATGTGCTTGGCATTTATCCCCAGCACCATGCCAAATACACACACACACACACACACACACACACACACACACACACACACACACACACACACACTGAATATAGGCCAGTGTTTCTCATACTGGGATATGCTCCGGTGTTACTAGATCTTGTTAAAATGTAGATTTTTTTTTTCCCCTGTGGTACTGGGGATTGAATCCAAGGGCATTCTATCTCCGAACTGTACTCTCAGCCCTTTTTTACTTTTTGTTTTTGAAACAAGATCTTGCTAGGTTGCTGAGAGGCTTGCTATGTTGCTGTGGTTGTCCTCAAACCTGTGATCCTCCTATCTTAGCTTCCCAAGAACTGGGCTTACAGGTATGTGTACCTGGCCAAAATGCAGATTCTAATTCAGTCACTCTGGGATTTCCAAAGAGTCACTAAGTGATATCAATGCTGCTGCTCTACAAAGTGGAAGAATCTACATGGTAATATTCTCATGTACATTTCAAGCATAGAACAGAAGGGCCCTCAGTCTCTCTGACCTGAAGAGTCCCATAAGGAGAGACAACTGACATCCCTGCAGTGGCCTAGTTGGTCTGATGACTAGGGAGTAGATGGACCCTATCTGAAAAGCCCTTCAGGCTAAAAGGGGAACATTTCCTGGTTGAGGATCCTATGCCAGGGTCCTGGCAGATCACAGATGGCCCATTTAGAGGTATGACTGAAGAGAATTTCATGAAGAGAGTATTTACAAGATTGGGATAGGGTGAACACCAACCCTCAGCAGGAAGGGGAAGAAGTGGTAACTGGAGCCCAGGGGAGATATAGGGAAAAGGACACTCAAAGCAACTGTTTGCCATTAGAGGAACAGCCACTTGGGGGAGATTGACTCACCAAGGATACATGCAGGGGAGTAAATATCCCAACTCTGGTCCTCTGATTCCTACTGATGCCTCCCATTGGCCCAACTCAACTAGAAGACAGAGCAAGGGAACCTGCTCAATGCAGCCATCAGTCAGCCTCTCAGGCACAGAGTGGTGTGAAGGATGAAGAGCAAATCTGGAAACAGACACATGCAGAAACCCAGCATGATCCCCCACTGACGAGGGAGATAGTCTGCCAGCCCAGCCCAATGGGGGCTCAGCCTCAGTAAGGAATTAAGTTGGTATGGAAAATAGAGAAAAGGACACCAGAGTTTGAGTCTGAGAGTCTTACCTCTTTTCAATGGGAGCTTGCCTGACTGTGCCAGGTGTCCTTGTGAATAACAGATGGGTTGCAACCCCTACAGCTAAGTGCTTTGGGGACAACAACAATGCTGCTGTTGGAGAACTGCTAGGCAGAAAAGAAGAGCCCTTTCAGAAGTTGTTGCTGATTTCAGGAATGTGTTGAGAGTAAGCCATGAGTGCACTGGAACGTGCTATCAGGTGGACAGTAGAAGGAAGAGAAAAAGAATGTAGCCTTGTTATAGCTTGCTGATAACACAGATGTCTTGGGAGCATCTCAGAAAAATTCTTAGAGAGGGTATCAGAAGTTACCTTTAGGGTTCCCACCTCACACTTTAATTTTTTTTTTTTTAACAAAATGAAACTAAACCTCTGGCTCTGGGAAAAGAAGGACAAGGGCCTGAAGAACTTTGGCCCAGAGAAAGGCAGGGACATGATTTAGAGCATCTCTTTTGGGGGCTTAATTTAGCACCAGTTGGGCTCCTGACTTTATAAACACCAGTGAGTTTTCCCAGTAGCTGGAGCAGGTCAGTGGAGAAGGGAGTAGAGTTGGCTGCCACACATTTCTGAGGTCAAGGGAGCCAAGTGCCAAATGGGAGGTTTCAGTGGCCCTTTCTCAGACCTAACCAGATAAACAGCTGAGAGTTCTTGGACAGTAACCAGAATTCCAACTGGCACCTCACGTTTAGTTGGAAAACCAGAGGGGCACTTCTTCTGCAGAATTCCTGAGAGCAAGCTTCCAGAGTAGAGGGGCTCTGGGGCCCCACATCCTCTTAATCTGCCATGAGTGCAGGGCCTTGGGGACAGGTCAGGAGAAATTGAGCTTTGGCAGAGTTAGTTATAAGTAGAGTCTAGTGCTTGAGAGTTTTATTTCTCATGCTGCCTCTGCGTGTCTCAGAAGGTAAAGGGTTAGGAACATATGTGAGTAGATAATATTAAAAACTGTGT
Organism: Graphiurus murinus; assembly: GCA_004027655.1. Classification (NCBI taxonomy): domain Eukaryota; kingdom Metazoa; phylum Chordata; class Mammalia; order Rodentia; family Gliridae; genus Graphiurus; species Graphiurus murinus. The sequence continues at coordinate 4,476 of PVLC010001548.1, read as the reverse complement.
GATTTTTTGAAAATCACCAAAACATAAAGTGAATAGGAAACAAATTGGGGAGAATATTTGCGACATATGATCAATGGTTAATATCCTTAATATTGGATAAAGAAATCTCAATAGAAAAGTGCTAACAGCATTGACTTATGAAAAATTTTAATTAAAACAACAGTGAAATAGGATAAAATACTACATAGTTCTTCTAAATTGAGTGGAATAGGGAAAAACATTATACCCAGTATTGTGACTAGTACCAAAAAAAGGCATATTCTCATACAAATTCATCTGGAATGTGAATTGGTTTAACTTTGTTTTTGTGTGTGTGGTACTGGGGATTGAACCCAGGGGCATTCTACTTCTGAGCTATACTCTCAGCTTATTTTATTTTATTTATTTTGAAACAGGGTCTCACTAAGTTGCTGAGGGCCTTGCTAGGTTGCTGAGGCTGGCCTTTAACCTGTGATCCTCCTGTTTCAGCCTCTCAAGTACCAGGATTACAAGTGTGTGCCACCATTCCTGGCTTGGTTTAACTTTTTTGGAGAATAATTTGGCAATTTATTTTGTAAACCTCAAAGTGTATACAACTTTTGATGCAGTAGTTCCTCCTCTAGGAATATATCACTGGGAAATAAAGATGTATATATGATAGACCGGGTGCCGTGGTTGTAGCTTGCTGAACTCCCTTGTATAAATGACTCTGGGTCCAAGATTATTATTTTAATGTTTAATATTTAGGGTTGGCCGGGAAGAAGGTAACTTGACAATTCTCTTGGCCTCGTAGAGCCAGTATTGCTTTTATAGAAACCTTAAACAAGGCATCATAAAGTTAATCAAACACAGAAGCCAGAAAATTGTTACAGGACAAGATAAGGAAGGTCCGTGAAACAGTCATGTGACAAACTTAGAGGAAGGAAGGGTTAAACAATACTGGGTGGAGAAGACATCAAAAAACACCCTCTTATCGATCGATTACATTAGGTGCCTTGGAATTTGTCCACTTTCGGACACATCCCACCCAGCCAGTACTGTGTACTCAACTCAAGCTGTTCAAGATGTTAATCTCAGTGTAAGGTTCTAAAATGGCTCTCAACATCTCCACCCTTTAGTTTTCAAAAAAGGCCAAAATTATACATTTTGGAACTTCAAGTTTGTGAAACATCAATTGTTTCCATCTGGTTCTGTTGACTGCACAAAGAATAAAAAGTAATATTACAACCAAGATAACCAAATTAAGCAGTCCCCATACATGAGCAAAAAATTACTTAAAAAGGTTAAGCCCAGAAGTACCATCAGCCAGGCTTTTTTAGATTTTAGTGTCTGTAAAGATTGGAATTTAGTATTAGCTATGGCTAAGACTGGAGACTGAATTTTTAGCATATCTATTGAAAAATTATGAAAAAGATCTAATCTTAGTAAATTATTTTTAACCTGTTAGCCGGGCGTGGTGGTACACGTTTATAATCCTAGTACTTGGGAGACTGAGACAGGAGGATTGCAGGTTCACGGCCAGCCTTAGTGAGACCCTGTTTCAAAATAAATAATAAAAAATAGAGCTGGGGATGTGGTTTGGAGATAGAATGCCCCTGAGTTCAATCCCTGGTAACACACACACACACACACACACACACACAAATTACCATACTGTAATATTAAAATTGTAAGGCGTATTTGCTATACAATATTCAGTGATATTATAATAACATTGTAAACATTGTGACTATTTTAAGTCCTGTAATTATTTTTCAGTCCAAATCACAGAGTCTTTTAACTGTCCAATTTTTCCAAGGATTTCTTGGTCAATGAATCTGAATCTGCCAAGTTTCTGTGTAGTTCTTTTGAAAATCCTGTAAATATTTGGCATTTTGAATCGAAAGGTGAAGAGCCATGGTGGCAGCACAGGCGGCAGCAGCACAGGTGGTGGCAGGGATTCTAGCCAGCCAGAGTCACATCCCAGTGATCATTCACTACCTCCTTGTTCTTTTCCTTAGGTGTGATAACAGGTCCTGCTGAGGGTGTCTCCTGTTATACACTTGGACCATCTTTATAACTCATCTGATGGATCCCACTGTCTCCTCTGGGCACACACAGGCTGGGTAGTTAGTTGTGTGGCGTTAACTTGTTGCCAGGCATCAGAAATGAAACTAGTAAGAAAAATTAATTGTGCCTTTTGATTTTCCTTTTTAGATAGGTATGTTAGCCAAGTCTGTCTTTCAGGTCTAAAGTATTCTGTAATGTTCTATGAAACACACAAAGGAACTCATCTAGATTTTCCTATAAAGTTATACCTATATTGAGAACTAATTCTGTGCTAAGAAGTGGTTCTGGTAAATATGCAGTATTATTTAAGAAAATGGTAGGTGGCACATCAAACCTGATGATAGCCAATATCATTAGAAATATGTTTTCTGGAGTTCTAGCTTGTGATTAAACCAGTTTATCCAATTCTGATTTAGCCAGGGTGACCTTGTCATCCTCAGCATCACTCCTCGAGTGAGTGCCACCCCGTGGGTAGTTAACTTTAGCCTTTTGATTTCTTAAATCATTTCCTGAGTTTTCTGTTTGATATGGTACAATATTTGTACCTGGAATTCAAACACAAACATCATTACTTTTTACACAAGTATATCCTCTGTCAAGAGTCATAAATGCAGAGAAACCTTTCTTTTTCCCATCCAAGGGAACTTTTAGAAGACCTGAGGAATAATTTGGGTAGGTGAATGAGTTTCATCACATGTCTCTGAGTAGCTGTAAGAGAATCATCACAAATTTGGGAAAAAAAAAAAGTTAAGAGTACTAAGAGAATCCTTTAGAGAAACCATGACTCCATATTCCCCTTTCTGTGTTTTAGAAGAGATTTTTGAATTGGGGTTAATATAGTTTACTTTTAGGTAATGGCTGATAAAGCATGTTAAAAGTTGTATACCTATAATGTTAGTAGACAACCATTATAAGGATATATAAGAGGAATATAAAATAAAACTATTTGGGACAAAAATGAATCTATTTGTATAATATTTTTGAAAACATCTGATGATATAGACAAAATTTTTATTTAAATTTGACCTTTAGCCGCGAGTGCACGCTTGTAATCCCGGTACTTGGGAAGCTGAGACAGGAGAATCTGGGTTCGCGGCCAGCCTTAGCTACTTAGTGAGGATCTCTGCAACTTAGTGAGATCCTGTTTCAAAAATAAAGAATAAAAAATAGGACTGGGGGCATAGCCCAGAGGTAGAATACCCCTAGGTTCAATTCCCAATACCATAATAAATAAATAAATAAATAAATAAATAAATAAATAAATAAATTTGACCTTTTATATATAATTATTATATGTAAAATATCCAATTTTTAATGAGTGGCATGATTTAGAATGCTGAATGTCTAAGCACTTTCAGTTATCTTTGTTTAAAAATAGTCATAATGCAATTAGTTATACACAAATATAAATCTTAAAAATATATTACTATTAATAATTTTTGTTTGGAAGACATCAGCTTGGCAAACTGCTTCTCCCAAGCTTAGTATGTTAGAAGATACTTGAGGAAAATAAATTCTTTTTAACTTTAAAGAAGTAATAATTAGCATCATGGTTATATTAACAACTTTATTATTAGTGAAATTTTGAATTTGTTGTTTAGTAAGACAGCCATAATTATAGCTTTATGTAGGTTAATAGAATTGGCAAAAATTTAAAGAATACCTTTAGACATTTTATAAGTTTAAAAAACAGTGCTGATGATAGAAACAGGATTATTAGCTGATAGCATTTAGTCAAAGCAAAACAGATGTCAACCAGGTTTTTGAATGACAAAGATTTTTGAATGGTACTAAACATCAGCTATAATATATTGCATGAAGAGATTACTTATTGATTACTTTGTATGTATATAACATCTATATATTTAATGTTATAAGTTCTTATGAAACATTTAGATAAACTTCAATGCACAGCACATTTATAGTTATGGATATATAGATGTCAAATCTATAGTAATCCAAAGTAATAGTTGTTTATTTATTTTTGTTAGGTATAGGGTTAGCTGGAACAGACTAGATTTTACCTATAGATTTTTGCTTACTTAGATCCCCTCCCCTGTGTAAAATAGGGGGAGGAGGGCAACTGTCGGAGATCATGATGTACGAAAGAGTTAAGACCTAAGGGTCGAAAGTCTGCTTACAGTCCATGTCTATCTGAAGTACATTCCATGCTGACGCCAAGAGTGCATAAAAGAGCTGTGTGCTAACCATGGACGTCAGGTGTGCGCGTACGAACTATATGCTGGCCAGAAAGTTAGTAGGATTTCATAAGGTTAATAGGTTTTCTTAAGGGTTAATGAAAATAGTCAATTGAATGGTAAACTTGGGCAGAAGTATGCAATATACGTTTAGACGATAGGTTAGGTTAAATATTAATGTATGGCCAAAGGGTTTCAGGAATAATATGTTTTCTTAAAACAATGAGATTTTCTGTAAAAGTATGTTTTT
>PVLC010001547.1:111314-139399 GCA_004027655.1 Graphiurus murinus | reverse complement strand
CCCAGCATTCGGGAGGCTGAGACCGGAGGATCCGGGTTCGCGGCCAGCCTCAGCTACCTAAGTGAGGCACTCCGCAACTTAGTGAGACCCGGTTTCAAAATAAGGAATAAAAAAATAGGGCTGGGGGTATAGCTCGGAGGTAGAATGCCCCGGAGTTCAACCCCTAGTACCGCAAAAAAAAAAAAAAAAAAAAAAAAAAGAATATTTTGTCATTTTTAAACTGATAGAGATAAGTAAATTGTTTTGAACTGTTAAAAGTCATTTTATATTTTTCTACACAATTGTACTTTTTGCCAGTTTGCAATTCATTTGTATGGACCATTGACTGGGTATAGTAGAATTTTTTTTAAGTTATATAAAAAATTAAGATTTGCAAAGTAAAGATAGAATGAGTTTGTTGCACTTTTCTTTAATGACCTGTTATGTTTTTAAATTTTAGTTAATGAGCTATTTTACTTCAAAAATTCAGTTATAGTGAACTTTACCAGAATGCATTTGTTATACTAAATGAGATATGTATGCATAGACACAGACCATTCCTTCTCCCTCGTTCCCTCTGCTCAGTTTGGCTTCTATTTTATAGTCCTCGGTCTCTCTCCCTATATCCCCAAAAAGGCAGAGGCTAAGAAGAAACTTAAAATATCAAGACTCTCAGGTGAGTCAAGCCTCAGTGTCCACTGGCTGGGAAATTAGTAGGCTGGGCCTCCCAATATTTGTGCAATAGTTCTAGTAGGCTGGAGAAACAGAGAATACAGCTTGCCTGGGCCTTGCCCTCACACTGGAACACTGGAAGCCTCAGCAGGATGCTAGAGCTTTAGTGCTGCTTTCTGCTGTGCTGGGATTATTTTCTGCAACTAGGCAAAAACAAAAAACAAAAAACAGAGATAGAAAAGAACACATGGTTTGTACCAGTGTGAACATGGAAAAACGTGAAGGAATATTTGCAGTTTTTGATGGAAAAAGTAACAACAGAATCTTGGTTGCTTAACATTTGTTAGGTAAGCATAGTATTGTAGGTTTTGCAGTAGAACATTTACGAATTGATGTTCCTAAGACAAAATAGCCAGATTGCTTTTGGTCCAGTCGGGTGGGAGTTTGATCCAGATCTGTTTGGGGAGAAGAACGGAAGGCATCACAGAGCCTGGGTACTACTCCTGAGGCCTGTTCCACAAGTAGCTGTTTTCCATGATCCAGCTTTCCTTAACTTTAGAAAATTATTGTTTTTGAAAATTAAAAGAAAAAAGCACACTAAGTGGTAGAGAGAAATATAAGCTGTATTTAAGCTGGCCTTTGTAATTTTTCCTGGTCACTAGCAGCCCACATTTTGGAGCTTGTGACGTAAGCACTTTCTGCCTGGGTGCTGGGAGTTTTGTCTGGCCAAACCTTGGCTGCCCTGGGCTACACAGATCCAAGCACAACCCGGATTCTTGTTTACTTCCTCTCCAAGTGCTAGGGACATTTAGTACTAAGAAGGACCCTGTGCTTGCACAAACACTGCTGCCAGCCGGCTCTCTCGACCCTCTCGTTCCTGCCGGTCTTGGAAAGCACCACATCCCTGAGGCAGGCTTTTGCTCTTAGAAGTGCAGGCATTATTCTCTAGCCATGCACCCTTTTCCAGGATCCCACTGTAGACTTGCAGGCCCTCTCCTGGCAGCCCAGCCTGGGAGAGGAACCTTAGCTTCAGCTGCCATTAACTTTTAAGAGCAGAGCAGAGTAGGAGGAGGAAGTCAGGCAGGGATGGCTGGCTGCTCAGTGAGAGTTCCTGTGACTAATATCTGGAAAGCAATGCTTTCTTGCCATGCCTGTGAGATTTTTACAGGGCTTTCGCACTATACAGTATTGCCTTCTTTCAGTTCCAAGACGGAGTCTTCTGATGGCAAGTGTGTAAAAAAACTATTTCATGCCAAATGTTAGTCAAGCTGAAGAGTGACCCTTTGCAAGTTTATGAATAGACAAAACCAAAGCAAGTTGCCAGGAGGAACTGGTGCAAAAGCAGGTGGTGTTCCGCCCTCCTCCCCAGAACTTTTTCATCCTCTTATGCTATTGGCATTAAGAGATTTATTCTTACAAAAGAGACCATATTCTGTATGCTGTTATAATAAAAAACCTAAACATTACTATTCAGACATAGATATATAAAGTTAAATGTGAAGACTCGAACTTAGTAACAGGATTTAATTTTTTTTTTGAGGGATAATATTCAAATATGAAGAAAGGAAAGAAGAAATGAATAAACAAAAGAAAAGTACTTATTTAGAGATTATGAATTTAGAATTATGAATTTAGAATCAAGACTGGTATTTCTGTCAGAATTGTGGATGCCTTGCTCACAAATACTGTTATGACTTTAAAAGGGGCAACTTTTCTCTTTTTAGTATTGGAATTGTGGCTCGTTTATGAGCCTCAGGTTACAGCTCTCAGACCGGAGGGAACCCTTCAAGCTCATTCTAACCCAGCCTCCCCATTTGACAGAAGAAACTGGGGGCCAGGACTTGCAAGGGCTTTGGAACCACCAGGATTGTTTGTGAAACAGAGAGTGGTCAAGAAATACACTTCTCACTCCAGGCCCTTTCTTTCAGAAAATGTTGCCTCCTGCTGTTGTGATATTATAAAGACTTGGTTTGGAGCATGGTTAGGGTTGTTGAGGTGGGGGTAGAAGATTTCCTTTTTATTAGAGTTATTGTGCTCAGTATAGCTGGAACTCACATTTAGAACCTCTCTTTTTGTTTTTGTACCCCATATCAGGATAAATGTGGCCCATTTCTGTGGAAGATAATCATGCCTGTTAGAGACAGGCAGCCATCCTGAGACTTAAGTGCCATGTGAGGCGTATACTGTGTATATCTGTTCCCATGGAAACACTAGTAGTCTGGCACGATATGGCAGTTAGGTTAAACAAAATTTGCATGGTTTATTTATTTTCTAAGCAGGACTTTCCAGGGCAATCCCATTTCAAGGGAAATCCTATCACATCCTTCTGGTGGTAGGGTAATTTAGGGAGTCAGCATGAAATTCCAAATTCTGAACAGTCAGGAAAAAGCAGAAGGATCAGAACCCAAATTAAACTGCAATCCTAAAGTTCACTTTTCGGTCAGGCATTCAGGAAGCAGTACATGAAAATTTGCTTGGATACAGTTTCCTCATAGTTCTTCAGCAGCTTGAAATAACATCTTGAGCTGGCAGTAAACAAAAATCTCAGGTTATTATTTTTCTTTCCATCTGATTGAACAAGTTATCATATAGGGAGGTAAAACAAAACAAAACCTTGTGTTCCTGAAGTCCAGGTTTGGGATCTATACTTTATACAGTTACTTTGAGGGTCCAGTTATCTTGAAAGAAATAATCCTTAGAGTTTTATGTACATGTTTTAAAGTTAAGCACCATATTCTTTTGCTTTATTTATTGCTAAATACTACTGAATACTATTCAGCAATAAAAAGGAACAAACCACTGATATATAACATGCATGAATCTCAAAAGCTGAGAGAAAAAAGCCTGACATAGAAGAGAATGTACTATTTGATTCCGTGTCTGTGAACTTCTAGAGAAGGCAAAACTAATCTGTGGTGACAGCAGATCAGCAATTGCCAGGGGTACTGGGGGTAGGAGGAAACTGACTGGCCTAAGGAGATCTTTTGGGGGAGAGATGAAAATGTTCTATGTGCTTATTGTGGCAGCTACCCTGGTTATATGTACGTACATTGGCCACAACTCATCATAACTATATGCTTAAAATAGGTGCATTTTTTGGTTATGTTAATTATACCTCATGAAGCTGATTTAAACAAAGAAACAAACAAGAAAAAGATTTAGAAATGTCTGTGGTTGGGATTTCTCCTTATAACTTAGGAACAGATAGTACATTTAGGCTAATATGCGTAGTCATGTCAGCCTGGCCTTTGTGTTCACAGTTCTCAGTTACTCCTTTATTGACCATCTACTAGAGTCTTCCCATCTCTTCTGCTTTCCTATTTATTCCATGATTTGAGCAGTAAAAACTCTTCCCTTCCAGAAACGCACAGCCCTTGGTAGTAGTGAGCAGGAATGTGTGTTAAATTCACCTCAAATTCTTCTTTGAGTGGTGGTGGGGTCCGTAAGCACCAGATCCCTGGAAGGAAGAATGGAGGGGGCTTGCATGTGCATGTTCCTCAGATCATTGTGCTAAGGTTCCTCACACCTGTCTGAGGGACTGTGCATTCTGAAAGAATGTGTCATGGATTTCGCTTCTGGCACCACTCTACCACAGCTGGGGCCTCGGCTGCGCATTTGTTGTGGTTTCAGAGTCTCTGAGAAGCCATTTGTCGGGAGGGCGCTGAGTACAGTTGATGCGGTGGTAATTGAGAGGGCAAAGGGAGGAGGAGAAGGAGGAGGGTGATTCGTGCATCCATTGCTCTCTAGTCTTTAATCTCAATCTCAGTACCATTAGGATTTCGAGAGGGTATTTTTCTAGTGTGTCCACAGAGAAATGGATGCATGCTTAGGAATGTATAATTTAGTGGGGCAATTTTGAACATCTAGGTATTGGGAATATTATTGTTGAGTGTTCATTTTAAAGTTCAAGTCCTCTGTGTCCAGTCAACATTAGCCTCTGAGAAAGAACTGGCTTGTTCTTAATAGATCATGTTAGTTGGATTTGGTACAAGTGTTTTTTCTTAGAAGGGAGGATTACACATTATAGTAACAAGATGTTCTTTTATTTCCCAGTTTATCAAAAGATGTTGATTGTGAAATAGGGTGTGCAGATATTTTAGATCTTACTTTTTTTTTTTTTTTAAATAGATGAGCTTGAAAAGGCGAGAAGAGCTTGTATCAGGAGATTAACTGGGCTTAAGGAAAATTAAATAATTGGTATGGGATGGAAAAGTAAATATCCCTGCCCCTTTGTCGTGTATTTCTTTGGGGCATCTTTTGTTTTTGTGTTAACTGGCTTTTCTTACAGCTCTTGGAGCAGTGAGGGGAGATGGCAGAAAGTTATCTGTTGATAGGCTTTTCCCTTCTTGTTTTTCCCTCCCCTAGAAGTTAAAAAATTAGACTTAGGTAGAGGTCAAAGGGGAGCTTTAGATTCTTACTTTAAATTACATGTCTGTTTACAAAAGATAAAAGCAGGTGAAATCTGAGAAACTTGAAGAAAAAGCGGAGAGTCCCTGTTAGGGACTCTCCTCTTAGGAGGGTTGTAGAATATAGAAAACCTTTTCCATGCTCCCAAGAGTTAGCAGCCAAATAAAGGGGGGATGGGGGTGGGAAGCTGTCAAGTTACCAGAGTGTCAGTTTCTCACTAGGATCCACGTATGAAGTGAAGTGGCCTCCTGGATAGGGCCACACTGTACTGGTTCCCTGGGGTTTCTATAAGGTAAGAGTCAGGGCAGCCTCCCACCCCCCCTACCCGGGCACCATCTCCCTCTTTGCCTTCGCCTCCCTCCAGTGTTTTCCTTTTGAGCTTAGGCTATGTTGTTTCTGTTTCACTTCTTTCTAACCTCTAAAAACATAGGTGTCAAATCCAAGCTCTGCCTCATTGGTGGTGGCCCCAGTCCTCTAGGCCCCCTTGAGCCTATGGGTCTGATGTGCCTCCGTGGAAGACTGCGTCAGTGAAGGGCGAGGGCAGGACAGCCAGGTACTGGCATGCCTTCTTGTCCCCACATGGGGCTTTGTTGAACCTGGCAGGACCCCAGCTCTTTCCAAACAGCACTTCTATGCTGTGAGATAAGGATGTGCTGCACTTGAGCAAAGTTTTGTAGGACAATTCTCCCTTCCTTTATGTACTTATAAAACCTTTTTAGCAGATATGTGTTGGTGGACCATGTGTGTCAGGGAGACTGCGTGATTTTGGTACAGACACTTGTAATCCAAGTTATTTTCACGCTGATTTTGCAAACAACACTAGCTCTTGAACAGAGGGTTCAGTTTATCCTTCTGGTATTTTAATGTTGTATTCTAGGAGAGATTCCCCACCTCCAGGCATAACTTCTACCTTTCTCCTCCCCCTTCCGCCAAGAGCAGCCTGGCTTTGCAAACCCTTGTCAAGCCACAAGTTGTCAAGTTGGTGAGGTTAGAGCCTTCAGCTTATTTCTGTTGAGTTTATGAGAGGTGTGGGCATAATAGTATTTTTAGGTAGTGATGTGGATTGCAAATTTAATTTTCAGTAATACTGGAAGTATTTCTAAAGAAGGAGGGAGACTGAACAAATACTTTTCATTATGATTGTCACCTCTCCAGTCTTCAACTTAAGCTACATGTAACTAATGATATAGAAAAATTTTGGTGCTTATTATATTGAATTCATTTCCCAAGCATAGTTATTGTTTTGTATGAAATATAGCATGGTTTGTTTTTTTTTAAACCCAGCTAAGGCAGTTAGGTGCAAGGTGCAAGGATTCCTTTGCTCATTAATTGAGACAATTTAAATGTTTTTATAGTTTCTATAATTTATTATTTGATGATTCCCTCTCGCAAAGAGGTATTTCTTTCTGGATGGAAGGCAATTTGTTAATACAAATCCTGAAGATAGAGTACTTATTCTAGATTCTAGGGGAAAAAATGATCAATGTACAGAATCTGCCTTTTTTTTTTTTTTATGCTGGGGATTGAACCCCAGCATAAAAGGCTCTTCTGCCTCTGAGCTATACCCTAAGCCCTTTTTATTTTTTATTTTGAAACAGGGTCTTGCTAAGTTGCTGAGCATATAAGTTACTGATGCTGGCTTCAAACCTGTGATCCTCCTGTCTCAGCCTCCCAAGTGCTGGGATCACACGCATGTGCCGCCACACCTGGCAGAATCTTGTCTTTTTATGTCTCTCATTCCTAGACTTTAGGATGAAACCTGTTCTTCTGTTTTAAGGAACTGTCATCTGAAGGAGCTTTTGCATACAACATGAAATTATAGCAACCTCTATATTTGTACAAGGGTGTGAGGGGTCTGCTGGTGGCTACATGTCATGCTGCCATTTTATCTTGTTAGTGACAGGTGTCATAATTCTGCTGGAAGTCGAATTTGCACTAATAAGCCAAGTATAGGATGCTTCGTGATTCATATAAGATAAACGTTTTATTGGTGGCAGTCTTGTTTCCTTTCATTCAGTCAAACTGACCAGACCCTGCTTCTCTCCTCCTGTCCTTTTGTTTAATCTTATCACCCTTATTTTTCCTTCCTAAGATGCTTCCTCACTTTGAAGAATGCCCCCCAAATTTATAATCTGTCAGTGTCTATTATTAAAGATACTGGCCATAAAGGTAAAAATGCTTTATTTTCCATATTTCTCCTCCCCTCTAATTATCCCTTGGCATTAAAACCATTTTTATAATATCATGTTTTGCCATTATTTACTGAGGAATGATGGACACCTTTGGGAAAACTACTGGCTATCTCCCAGGTGATCACATAGGACATTCTGGTGTGATGTGCATATGATTTTAGGGGCTATAGACCATTTAAATCTCATCCATGGACTTTTTGGGGTTACTACCCCCAAAATATGTTCAAAATAGAAGTGGGAAGGTGGACTCAGGAATAGGGGGAAATGTCCAGATTACTTGAAAATTTAGGAGTTGATGAATGAACAACTCAAGTATGTTTTGTAAGCAGGGAAGGAAAATGCTTATTTGCACAGGGTTTAAGCAGGAAATGGAATTCAGAGATGGGGTGCTAAGAAAAGACATTTGGAGGAAAGAGGAGAGTAAATGTTCGCCTGTCCATAGGCAAAATTACATTTGAGGAATTTGGGAGAATTTAGAATAGTATCCTAATTATATGTTTTATTTTAAAAGGGATCTGAGTTTAAATGAGTTTGGAAAATACTTTAGTACCCTCTCATCCTTTAGAAGTTTCAAAATGTGTGTCAGAGATTGAAGTTCCTGACAGGGTTTACATGGTTTAACCCAACATATCCCAGTTTTAGGTTCAAGGGATGCTTTTTGGTGGAACACAGTTATCGGCAGAATATACTTTGAGAAATGAAATGCTGGCCTAAATAAAACAGAGTCCTTTCCAGCTTTTCTAGAGCCTAAAGTGCAGACAATATCCTGAACTGCAATAAGCAGAAAATCCCAAAGGACTAGACAGAAAGTTTCACTCTAGAGACGGCCAAGTGAGAGCATAAAGAGGCCTGGAGTTGAGTCTTAGCTTGTCCCAAAGGGGAGGAGGTGCTAGTTTGTTAGTGGTGCCACTGGATTATTTTAGAGACACATGAGCTAAGGGTTTGTGAAAATTCTTACCATGTCTAGAGGAAAAAGAGCCAGACCTGAGAGTATTCAGTTGAGCCATTAGAAACAATGTCAACTTGGCTGTCTCCATTAAATCTAGAAGCACATCAGGCTGAGAATAGGTAATAGGTATAAGCACAAAGAAATCACTTGTGATTCTGAAATTGGAAGGCACTTTTCTCTTCAGCTGTGAAGATGTTCGTTTGAGAGGAATTGCTTTCTTATTAAACAAAATGATTGTGCTGTTTTTAATTGTATTTCCATGCTGTCTTGTGGTATTCATACTCATTCCAGTTAATAACTATGTGAAATTATGGATTCTGTGGGCTAAATTTAAGCTAGTAATACAAGGCAAAGGGGTGCTTGGATTTCATTACGCCCTGCGTCATCAGTAGTCCCCTGAGCTCAGTATTGGTTAGGTATCATTATTTTCCTATGTTTCAAGATTGTGTGTGTGTGTTAGGGGGTACAGGGGGTTGAACCCAGGGGTAGTGAGCTACACTGCCATCTCTTTATTTTTTGAATTTTGAAACAAGGTTTTGCTAGGTTACCATGCACCAGCCTTGAACCTATAGTCCTCCTGTCTCAGCCTCTCAAGTACTGGGATTGTAGGCATGTGCCACTACACCTGGCTAAGTTTTTTTTTTTTTTTGACACAGATATTCTGCAGACTTTGGTGGCTCATTCTGTAGACCCATATGTGGCTCAGTCCAGCCACAGCATGTGAGGTAGACAGAGAGCTATTTCAGGAACAAACCTCATGTTTCCTCTAAATTTTTTTTTTTTTTTTTTTGTGGTACTAGGGATTGAACTCAGGGGCATTCTACCTCCGAGCTATACCCCCAGCCCTATTTTTTATTCTTTATTTTGAAACTGAGTCTCACTAAGTTGTGGAGTGCCTCACTGGGTAGCTGAGGCTGGCTGTGAACCCGGATCTTCTGGTCTCAGCCTCCCGAATGCTGGGATTACAGGCGTGCGCCACCACGCCCGGCTCCTCTAATTTTTAATAAGCACTTAGGTCTGCCTGACTCTCAAGATGTATCACAGAGTCCATCACATGCCACCTCCTAGAGTACTAAAGAGGTACTAAAATTAGAACTCATGCTTTGGTCTTTTAAAATTAGTGATTCTTTTTCCTTTGCTGGAACTAAGAGGTTATTTGTTAAATAATCTCTCTTAAACCCATAAGTTCTAAGGTAGGATTTATGAACATTCAGGCTATAAAGCAAGCAAAGAGAAACTTACTAAAAATATGAAAAAACAATTCCTTTCCTAGAATTTGAGGTTTCTAGTATTTGGTGTGAGACTTGTGCTTCCCTTTCTGGATCTAGTCCCATCTTCTTCCTGACCCTCTCCTCTTCCGTCTTCCCCATTTGGGCAGAGGAAAATCCCCTTGCTTCTCTCAGGCCTTTTGCTCTAGCGTCATGTTCTTCAGTTGTTTCTTCTTCTTGGCTTGAGCCACTTAGCCCTAGAGGAGGAATGGATTGGCTGAATTCTGCTGACTTGTTGCTACCAGCTCTGCTGATATGGAAGTTTATAGGGTGGGGATGACAGGGGATTACCAAGCAGTTGCTGAGTGATAAACTGAATTGAGGCAACCACAAGCGGGACACACAGAAAAGAGCTACTGGGACACACTGACCCATTGCTCTAAACCAGCTGTCCATGGTGGGGCCTGCTGGGAAAGGGGGGAAAAATCTAGAGCTTTCTCTTCAACAAAGTTAAGAACATATAAATCAGAAGCCTAAATCCAAGAGGCTTGGGGCTATACGGATTTAGGGTGGGGGAATGGTATACATTTTATGGTGATTGACTTACTGGAAATTCATCATGGAAACAAAAATATAGAGAAAGAACTCTGAATAAATTCTGGGAAGGTTCTCGTTCATGGAATTGGTTCAACAACAAATGGCTTCCAGGAATGCCCAACCAGATTTATATAGCAAGATGCAGATGGTTGATAATGTCTTTTCCTGATCCTGCAGCCCAGGATAGACCACCCCCACTTCCATCCCCTTCATGCACAGCTTTTCATGATGGCCAGCAAGGAATATCTCTCATTCTCATCTGGGCATGTTCTTCCTCTTTCCCCTTTCTTTTTATGTGTAATTAATGAAAGGTTACTAATAGAAGAAACTTGAGATATAAGCAGAATTCATTAGAAGATGAGATGAGAGCTTTTTGCTTATTCTTAGGTCAGGGTAACTTTGTGAGAGAACTTTGTTTTGTTTTGTTTCTGTGGTACTGGAGGTTGAAGCCAGGGCCTTCTGTAGCCTACGCAGACACTCTATCACTGAGCTACATCTCCCACCCTTTTTATTTTTTGTTTTGAGACAAGGACTTGCTGAGTTGCCCAGACTGGTCTTGAATTCTTGATCCCCCTCAGCCTCCTGAGTAGCTGGAATTACAGGCCTGCACCACTGCACTTGGTTTGAGGGTACATTGTTTTTTATTCCCTTTTATCTTTCTTCCTTTTCCCCTATTATTCCAATTAATAAGTTAATAATCCTTCTGAATTGAAACAAGTTTGGGACTATTATTCAAAAATTTAACCTTTTATATCAAGCTTTTTGTTAAGGTAGGCAATTTTATTTGTTTTCTAAGTAAGATAGGCAATTTTATTAAAAGAAAAAACATGCCAGACATGGTGATGCACACCTGTAATCCTAGTACTTGGGAGGCTGAGGCAGGAGGATCGAAGGTTCATGGACAGTCTCAGCAATTTAGCAAGGTCTCTGCAACTTAGTGAGACCCTATTTATAAAAAAAAAAAATAGGGCTGAGGGTGTAGAACACCCCTGGGGTCAATCCCCAGTAAACACACACACACACACACACACACATCCACACACACACACACACACAGTCTTGCTAAGTACAACCTTGTGGCTTATTCTGGGACCAAGTAATATATTAACTTCTATACATCTTCATGCTTTCAGCTATGTCTAGAATATTGTGTGTTTGTGTATAGATATCATGACTATAACTTGTGGATTTATATTTTGAATGTAAAATTATTTCTTGTTTGGATGATGTTCAATATTTAGGAAGTTACACAAATAGTTTAAGATTACGGACTTTTCATAATGCTTCTTTCAGTGTCCTTTTATGAGTATGTGCTTTGGCGTGGGACTTGAAGTGTTGTGTTTCCAGGAAGGTGCTTCTTGGCCTTTTCTTCACAATCAGGCACACCAAAGGCTTTTCTGCATTCAGGGTACCAACTTTTGACTGTTGTTCAGTAGATCTAGTTCAGTCCTTCTCCTGCCTTCCTTTTAAGAAATCTTAGACCATTAAAATCTGAGCCGGGCGTGGTGGTGCACGCTTGTAATCCCAGCATTCGGGAGGCTGAGACCGGAGGATCCGGGTTCGAGGCCAGCCTCAGCTACCTAGTGAGGCACTCCGCAACTTAGTGAGACTCGGTTTCAAAATAAAGAATAAAAAAAATAGGGCTGGGGGTATAGCTCGGAGGTAGAATGCCCCTGAGTTCAATCCCTAGTACCAAAAAAAAAAAAAAAAAAAAATCTGACTCATAAACTTAGAAATGCCTTAGAATAAGTATTTGGGAAGCAAGCTCACTTCAAATCCACCATATGTAGTGGTTTGTGGTAAAGCTCTCCTGTTTGAGATAAATACCAACCGTTTCCTTCCATCTCATTTGCTGTTGACTTTGGGTGTGGATGGTCCCATCTCAAGTTTCCTTCTAGAATGTAGACAGAACATTACATTTCAGCAATACAATATTGGGTGGCTGGTTTCTTTTCTTTTCTTTTTTTTTTTTTTTTTTTTTGCGGTACTGGGGATTGAACTCAGGGGCATTCTACCTCCGAGCTACACCCCTAGCCCTATTTTTTATTGTTTATTTTGAAACAGGGTCTCACTAAGTTGCGGAATGCCTCACTAGGTAGTTGAGGCTGGTCCTGAATCCGGATCCTCCGGTCTCAGCCTCCCAAATGCTGGGATTACAAGCGTGCGCCACCACACCCGGCGGCTGGTTTAAGACCCATCTAAATCTATGTCAGCCCTTGGTTTGGACAAGATTGAGTCTCGGCCTAGCACCACTTGCCCCTAGATACCTCTGCTTTTCAAGATTTCTGAGGGGTAAGTCACTGTTAATGACCGCTGACATAAACTAGCTGTGTTACTTGAGAGACTAGTTTCAGAAGCAAAATGGTGTTCCATAGGTACAAGCCTTTAAAACTTTATTTCCTCTTCTTCAAGTATATGTATTCCTTGTAGAAAATGTAGAAGCCAGGGGTTGCAAAATGAAGAAAATTAAAATCACCTATAATTCTACACCTAATTACTGTTAACATTTCTTTGTATTTATTTCCTGGTTGTTTGATTGACTGGGTTATATGTGTTTTTTAAAAATTGGTGCATGTTAATTATACAGAATGGTGAATTTCATTGTGGCATTTTCATGCACACATAAAAACATAATTTAATCAGTTTTAATTCCTTAGTACATCCCACACCCTCATTATATGTGTGTTTTTAAAGCCTTTTTTTAACTTAAACCCCAGGCACTTTGTGGTTAGATATCTTGGATAATTTTCATAAAGGAGGGAGCGATTATAGATACTTTTCTATGACATTAAATAATCATTGATGACTTTATTTATTGTAGTACTGGGGACTGAGCCCAGGGGTATTCTACCTCTGAGCTACACCCCAATGCCTTTTTATTTTTTTTTTTGAAACAGGATCTTCTTACTGCACACTGGCCTCAAACCTGTAATCTTCCTGTTTCTACTTCCCAAGTGGGATTATGGGTGTGTGCCACTACATCAAGTAGTGACTTTTTAAAAAAATTAAATGTCTTGTTTTCAGATAATTTAGATACACAGGCAATTGTAGGAAAGAATACAGGGAAATCCCATGTACCATTATCCAGTTACCCCCAATGATAATGTCTTGCAAACTATAACATATACAACTAAGGTACTGACATCTTTAGAGACAAGATACAGAACATTTCTATCAGCACAAGGATTCTCCTTGATGGTCTTTTATAGCCACACCCTCTTTTTCAAACACCTGCACTCTGATTACTGGCAACCATTGATCTGTTTTTATAATTTTGTCATTTCAAGAATGTTACGTAAGTGGAATCTTATAATATATGACCTTTTAGGATTGGCTTTTTCTATTAAGCCAAATTCCCTGGAGATTTATCCAAGTTGTTATACGTATCAGTAGTTTGCTCCTTTATTTAGTTAAATAATGTTTCATTCTATGTATATATAAAATTTTATTTATCTGTTCATTAGTTGATGGGAATTTTGGGTTCTTTTCAGTTTTTAGCTGTCTTGAATAAAGCTGCTATGAACATCAGTGCATAGGTTTTTGTGTGAACATAAGTCTTCATTTCTCTAGGATAAATGCCCAATGACTTCATTTTAATGATGGCATAATATTTCTTTGTGTGGCATTGTTTTTCATTTTATGAAATAAGTACTTCATTTACTTAGCTGGTTGCTTCTAGATGGATTGTGAAGGGTTTCCTTTCATCCTAGTTTTCTTGCTTGTTATAAATATCACTGATGAAATTCTTATAAGTAAATCTGAATGTACATCTGCCTTTATCTCTAGAATTGGCATTGTTGCTTCAGAGTATTCAAAATTTTAAAGCCTTTCTTTTCCTAATTTCTCATTTTTGTTTCCTGAAATCCTTTTACATTCCTACCAGCAAAGTATAAAAGTATCCATTTCTCCTATCTTGC
Organism: Graphiurus murinus; assembly: GCA_004027655.1. Taxonomy (NCBI): domain Eukaryota; kingdom Metazoa; phylum Chordata; class Mammalia; order Rodentia; family Gliridae; genus Graphiurus; species Graphiurus murinus. The sequence continues at coordinate 125,478 of PVLC010001547.1, read as the reverse complement.
AAATGCAGAGCATTGTTACTTTTTTTTTTTTTAATTTCTACATACCTAACACCATATACTTAGAGTTTGACTATTTTTCAGTTTTACTTGCCCTAAGAACATCTTTTAGAATAATAGATATAACTAAAATTTTGTTTTTACGTAAGTTTAGGACTGGAAGTACTTTCGTAAGTGTTGTTTAAACTTACCATTCATATTTTTTCTTCCTAAAATATTCCTCTCTTTTGAAGAATGCTCCCCAACTTATAATAATTTGTGCATTGTTTTATCATAAAAGTCAAATGTTTGATTTAGATTTGGATACAAGAAATTGCTTTTAGTATGTCATCTCAGTATGCTCTTTTATGTTATTGTTGCCTCTTAATTATACCTCATATTCATCCAGAACTAGATAAAAATACTCTATTATAACTGATAGCATTTGGGAAAAAAATGGGAGTCTGAGGGGTGCAACTCAGTGGTAGAGTTCTTGCTTGGCATACGTGGGGCCCTGAGTTTAATTCCCAGCACATGAAAAAGAAAAGAAAAACCCTTTGAGATGTGAACTACTTTTTTGTGAAGGCTGATTAATATATACAGTATAGGTGTGTGTGTGTGTGTGTGTGTGTGTGTGTGTGTGTGTGTGTGTGTGTACACTCTTGTGCACTACAGGAGCTTTTTGTGAAGCTATTAGAGCTGAGCATTAGGTTGTTGCTTAATGGAACTGTTATAAGAAGGTGGAGTGATGAGATGTCCCTTCTCCCTTACACTAAAGTGTTTTATTGTTTCTCTCCATGACTAGGCAGTATCTTTGAAGGAACAAGATAGAGTTAATAATATATATAGTAACCCACACCTGGAAAATGTATTTGTGTTTGCAGAGGTAAATTAAGTCTTTGGTTTGAATATTACTTTCTGGTGGAATATAACAAACTGACATTCTGTCCAATATAAGACTTGTCCTTTTTGTGTTTTGGGATCTGTTTTGGTGCCGCCGCCACCTCCTCCTCCTCCTCTTCCTCCTCATCCTCCTTTTCCTCTTTCTCCTTCCCTTCTTCCTCTTATGGTACCATATTTATGATGAATCAGGATGATTTAAATAAAAATTCCTTTTTGGTTGAGCATTCTATTAGGAAGTTCTTTAGTAATCATCTAATGGATGATTTCAGGAAAGATTGTGCTCACTAATGTCTTCGGTGCCAAAATTAGTGTCCTGTAATGAAGGAGACTAGCTGAATCTGGCATTTCTGCTTGTAAAGCTTGTAAGAAACTCTTAACTCATTTAGCCAGCCACTTAAGTACCTTCTAAAAGTTTGTAGCTTAAGACTATATTAGTGCTTGTAATAAAATGAGCAGATAAAGTAAAGCATCATTCATGAAAACTATTCATTTTCTCAGGAACGACAAAGAAACCCTTTTATTTCCTTGTCATCTTTTCCAATTTATCATGATTTTCACAGCAATGGTGAACTGAACATTTAAGTATCTAGAACATTCACACATTTTGGCCTAGGAAAGAAAGTACAGTATTGAACATCAAGATGGCCATTCTTGACTCCAGGTATTATATATAACCCGGTTTCCAGAACCTTACTTCAGGTATAAAGAGGATGCAGGGAGAGAGGTAACCACTTCAGGAGTTTAGAATAGACCATTTTCTTTGAGCCTGGCCTGCACAATGTTTCCCAGACTGGGTGCATCATCGTTTTTTCAGGGCAGGAGAAAGGCCCTGGAATCTGTCAACTTTATTGAGGCTCAGAGTTTAGTTCTATTTTTGAAATTGAAGTTTCCTGCATGGAACATTATAGACTTTTTAATTTAAAAAGAAGTATTTTTGTAGCGATTACAAAACTACCTCTATAGTTCCAAAAACTAAAATAATCTTCAACTAGTGACTTAAGCTACTTTGAAATAATATGGCACTGAGGATATCTAATAATATGCAAGCAAGCAATGTCAGACCCTCGAACTACTTTGACTAAACTGGTGATGTTTGTTTTTTATCTGAGTGGTTGTTAGGAGACTAGTCACATTCATGCAGAATTAATTTATTGCAGAGGTCAGATGGGAGCTAGAAAAGGAAAAAAAAAACTATTTTAAACAATCAAGATTTATTACATGACCTGTTATGAATGATTTGCTCATGAAAGTCTAGAATTATGGTGGATCTTAGAAGTAATAAAGAGAAAATAAGCCGGGCATGGTGGTGCACGCTTGTAATCCTGGCATTTGGGAGGCTGAGACCAGAGGATCCGGGTTCGCGGCCAGCCTCAGCTACCTAGTGAGGCACTCCACAACTTAGTGAGACCCTGTTTCAAAATAAAGAATAAAAATAGGGCTGGGGGTGTGCTCAGAGGTAGAATGCCCCTGAGTTCAATCCCCAGTACTGCAAAAAAAAAAAAAAAAAAAAAAAGAGAGAGAGAGAGAGAGAAAATAAGAGGACAGTATTAAATGTTAGTGTATTTCTTGGCAAATAAGTGGGGTAAAATTCATTGGGTTCCTTTGCCCTCTTCAGTGGCAGATTAAGTTTTTGAGGATTTTTGTACTTTTCGATGACCTATTTTGTGTCCTTTTTGGGTTTGGGTAACATTGAACAGTAATATACTTTTGTTTGAAGTACATAAGAGTCTTAAAATGTAGAAACTTTATGGTTTATTAGAATGTGATTCAGTTGGCCCACCATATCCATGTACTGAACATGTACAGACTTTTTCTCCTGTCATTATTCCCTAAACCACATAGTAAAACTATTTACATAGCATTTCTATAGTATTAGACATTATAAGTAATCTAGAGACAATTTATAGTACATGGGGAAGTGTGCATAGATTATGTGCAAATAGTATACTATTTTATAAGACTTGAGCATTTGCAGATTTTATTTATTTATTTTTAATCGGTGCATTGTAATCATACATTTTTGTTAGGTACAAGCTGATAAAGGCATCCATGCACACATTTCTCACTTAACTCTTTCCCAATTCCCACCCCACTCCCTCCTCCTCCCTCCTTCTCAAGTTCAGTTTAGTGATTGACTTTGATATGTTTGTGAAAGTACATCATTCGCATTAGGGTGTTTCCCTCCCCTCTCCCCCCACCACCTTCTGTTAAGTCAAATTCTTTGCTCACCTGAGGTTCCTCCTTCTTCCTCTGGAGTCCCTCTTATGGGACTCATTTTTTCCCTAGCTTCCACATATTAGGGAGAGCATACGATTTTTTACTTTTTGTGACTGACTAATCTCACTTAACATAATGTTTTCCAGTTCCGTCCATTTCCCTGCAAATAACATGATTTTGTTCTTCTTTATGGCTGAGTAAAATTCCATTGTGTACATATCCCATAATTTTGTAATCCATTCATCTGTTGATGGACATCATTTGCAGATTTGAGTATCTGCTGGGGTATGGAGGTCCTAGAACCATTCCCCCCCTCCACACCCCGGGGGACTAACCTGTTTGTGAACAAGAAATAATCACAATTCGATGATTTTATTGTTCATTACTGTCTTTGAGCAACAAATAAATAAATGTTATAGTTTCTAGGTTTGTGCTAGAATTGAACTTCAACAGTCTGTGCTTTTTTTTTTTCTTTTGCGGTACTGGAGATTGATCCCAGGGGTGTTTTACCTCTGAGCTACACCCCCAGCCCTATTTTATTTTGAAATAGTGTCTCATTAAGTTGCAGAGAGCCTTACTAAGTAGCTGAGGCTGGCTGTAAACCTGTGATTCTCCTGTCTTAGCCTCCCAAGTACCGGGGTTACAAGTGTGCACCACCATGCCTGGCTAAGTCTGTACATTTAGATGAAGAAAATGGCTAGTCTGTGTTTTAGGCCCTCTCAAGTTTTTGAATGTTGTTTTTATTGTTGTTGCTTTTTCTGCTTTTCTGTGTGTTTGACTTGCATCCTCCCCCGCCCCCACCTCCTTTAAAGTTCTAGTTTATTCCTATGGAGATGCTTTCATGTTTCACATCTGAATGTCATGGGTGGGTGGTGATTTTAGGCCTTCTTTCTCTATTTTATGACATGGTTCATGACAATGGCCCAGTGAGAAGAGCAAAAATGGTGTCTAAAGTCAAATGTTTCTGTCTTGCACATTTTCTTTGTGCTGTTCCATGGCCGCTTGGCTTTATTAATTTTTATTTTTAAGCTTAAGTTGTTGCTTAGGCCAAAATAAATTTTTTAGTTGAGATAACTGAAGTTCATATTCACATTCTTTATTTGGGGGATCCTTATGTTTACTACCAAGTTTTTGAGCACTTGCAATGTGCAGACACTGTCCTAGGTCCTTTGCACACCGTATTTACAATCCACATCTTAAAAGTTGCTCAGGAGAGGAAACAGAGGCTTAGATGGATTAAAAGCTGCCCAAGATGACATAAACAAAAGTGAGATGACAGGTCAGATATTCTACAGTTCAGAGATTGTTCAGAATTATCCTAGAAGGAGTTTGTTTTTGTTTTTGTTTAGCGCAGGAGATGGGTTCTGTTTTGTTTACCTGCTTAGATAAAGTAAGGAACCAGGCCAAGGTGGCTCAACAGCTCTGAGGGGGGTGAGCAGGAACTCTAGCATCAGGCAAATTAGCCTGTGGGACTGCAAAGTGGGAGAAAAGTAGGTTGAAGGGAGAAGTCACAAGATCCAGTTATATTGCAAGACGTAGTGCTTTCACATCACTCCAGAGACGGGGTAAGGGTTGGGGGGGCAGTTTTATCTTATGAGCATGTGATGCTTGACAATTAATTGCTTTGCAAATTGTCATTGGTAAACTGTTTTGGTGTTGCTGTTTTTTTTTTTTTTTATGTAAGGATTATGTTATACAAGAATTACACGTAAATTAAGATAGTTTGTGCCACAGAGAAATTGTGGTGCGAAGTAGAACAATTATAAATTTAAAAGAGGTGGGCAGGGTGAGAGAAGAAGTATCTTGGTATTGAGGGTTTGAAGACTGGAGTCCTGCTGCAGTACAGCAGAGACTCATCAGAGTGTCTTCCTTGGTTGTCAGCAGTGTTCTTGTTCATGACTAATTGCTGCTCCTGCCTAGAAATTCAGAAACTCTAGAGATGAGAAATTCTTTTTGAAACTAATTCCACAGTACCTCATCCCTTTTGTTCACCACCACCACACACTGTACCCTGGCTCCTCTTCCCAAGAGCGGTTCATTGGCAGGGCTGGCTGAGAGGGCAGTGTTTTCTGCATAGTAATCAGGCCTCTGTAATTGTGATTCCTGCCCCTCACCCCGAACTCTTTGGGTGCTTGACACACAGTGGCAATGCCACTTGTAGAACAAAAATCCAAAGGAGAAAAGGAAAGTCTTGAATTTGATATGTCTGCACAGTTCTGCCACACTGTGAGTAAGGCTAGTCTAACAGGAAACCCCATTAAAAACTTTCTTCTTCTTCCCAGGAAGCAGCTTTGTGAACAAGCAGGTTCTGAAAGCCAGGGAGCCAACAAACTTTTTATAGTCCTTTTACCAGCCTGTCCTACTTTTACCAGGGGCTTAAAAATCAGTCTGCACATTTTCAATTGTTAAAACATGTATTTTGATCACCTTTAGCACATGTTAATTTGCATGCCTATTTTAAAAGCCTCATGTGAGCTGGCTATTTGACTGCTGTTGTATATGATTTTTATTTGTGTTGTCTGCTGTAATAGGTGGGAATCCAATAAAGATAGTTCTATGGGAGTTGAAGTCAAAGTAGTTAAAGAAGAAAATGCTGGTTCAGCCAGCAGGTATGTCCATGTTGGTTTTTTTTTTTTTTTCTTTTTTCTTTTTCTTTATTATATTTTAAAAATGAAACCCTTGGGATAGTAGAATATTTAGGAGCAAGATGTTGTCATTAGTTCTCAGACTCAAGGAATTTAGAATTCATGGACTTTTAAATTAGTAACATGTATGTTTTGTATTTTATACCCATTTAAGAGATGAAAGAATTTTATACCAAATTTTATACATTTAAGAGATGAAAGAATTTTATACCAAATTGAAAGACTATAGACTACTTTCTATACTCCCCTTTTTAGAAACTTGCTTTGCAGATATTATGTTTTCTGATCATAGAAAGGTTACATGTCTTGAAAATGAGATTATAAGATGTGTTTGTTTCTATCCCTGTTTGCCTCGTCCTATTCAGACGCTCAAATGATTGCAGACAGATTCTGCTCAGTCTCTAAAGTCCAAAGGAGTCCCTGTATCCCAATTTTTCTGCCCTCTGATGCTCAGTAGGACAGAAGCATACCTTTCCTTTAGGGACTCACGATTAAATATAGAATGCTTTACCTCAGATGCTAAGAAAGGAATTTATTCATTCATTCAGTACATGTTTTCTGATGCTTACCATGTGCTAGGCACTGTTCCAGTCGTGGGAAATCTATCAGTGCACAGAAAACAATCCCCAGCACCCCACCCTGCCTAAAGATCGCATCCTAATGGAACTGATCTCCCATCATTACCAGAGCAGGGCAGTGGCATTTGGAGAGGTAATGGTAGGTCTAGCCTTTAGTCCTTTCCTACTTGCTGCTGTTTTCCAAGGACTTTGGGATCGCTGAATGCCAGAGTGGAAAGTTCTAGTCCTGGTCCTTTATTTTATTCATAAAAAGTGATTAGAATCTCATGCATATTCCCAGTTGGCCTTAAGATCACCTCAAGTTTCTCTCTGTTTAAAATGCAACAACACGTAGGTGTCATTTTCTACTCAGAGTCATTTTTAGAATACTTGGGTGGAGTGAGCTCTTTCGTTCAGCCCCTTGGAAAATTGATGCTTGGATAAATTAAGTGATGTGCCCACTTTGTTTAAAGATGACTGAGAACTGGCTGTATCACAGACTTGTTTTCTGATCTTATAAGTAATTCTGCCGAAGAGGCTAATAACTAACTGGGAATTATCTTTCTGTCCCCAGAGATGAAATGGGACATGGGATAGGTTATAGTCACAATCCAAAGTAGATGGATACTCAAAGGGGAAAAACAAAACAAAACAAAATAAGCAAACTAACAAAAAACCTTTTCTGATGCTACTGCAGTTTCTCTATCAAAACAAAATCCAGCAGCAAAAATACCCTGACAGAAATCAGTAAACCAAATATCCTACCTGCTAGCCAACTCTATGGTTTCTGAACAGCGTGTACCATTTAGGATCCCTTTTAGCTGTCTTTGGGCTTATTTAAAAACCACTCTAGCATGTTTATAAGTGGAAAACATTTTAAAGGTTCTTCTTTTGGCCTTGGTACTTTCATAAGGCTTAGCATTTCTAATAGTAAACTCTTCAAAAAGTTTGAAGAGAAATAGGAGAGAGAGAGAGAGAGAGAGAGAGAGAGAGAGAGAGAGAGAGAGAGAGAGGAAGAAGAAGAAGAAGAAGAGGAGGGGAGGGGAGGGGAGGGAGGAGGAGGAAGGAGGAGGGGGGTGAGGGAAGGGAGGAGGAGGAGAAAAGGAAGGGAGGAAAAGAGGGAGGGAGAGGCTTAATTTTTTTTGTTGTTTGTTTTTGTTTTTCTCTACCCCTACTCCACCCTAAGTCTAAAAACTGGCCCTGAATTCCATTGGACAGATTTGTTTTGACCTCAGGGTAGTTTGAATCATTAGTGGGTCAGAATGTAGAACTCACCCATTTTTGTTAATGCTGAGGTAGCCAGGGTGCCTCCCCAGCTGCAAAGGTTTGCTAGCTGGACCTCAAGCTGTTAAGAATGTCTTTGGTTGGGTTCATCTTAATCCAGATGGACAGTTACCAGAGGACGTGATGCAGAAGAGGTTGTTGGAGATTAGTTCTTAAATGTCTTTAAGATTGGCCTATTGTAATTCATATTCTATAGAGCTATGGTTTATAACTGGTAAGCTGAGTAAATGGATTATCTCTAAGCCTTACTATTTTTGACCTTACCCCCAAAATGAATGGTGAATCAACTCATCACTTCCCAGAGGTTTTCTTTGGGCCAGTGTCTAGAGACTAGACAGATCTCAGGAGCTGTTCGTAGGAGAAGGCAGAGGATAAGAGTTGTTTGAGGTGACTACTGGGGTAGTGTTTACCATGCATGGAGAGGTACCATGCTGTTACCCACCTGGTGCTAATGGGCCTGGGTTCTGGCTGTGTCGTAGCAGAGTCACCTTGGGCCAAGTTGTAAAGCTCTGGTATTGATACTGTGTGCAAGTTTGTCCCTGTCACTCTGAACTACATTGTGATGTGAGACTCCAATGCACCAATAAAAGTACATTAAAAAATAAAAAGCAAGAACAAACAAAATTAGCCAAAATACTGATTGCCTTGTGTGTGATTTTTCAAGGTGGTGGTGAAGATACAGTCCAGAGGTTGCAGGTGGTATTGTTATGAAGTGGGAAGCTCAGAGCTTGATGGGCAGTGAATCTGTTTCTCACTGCATCTCTGTGCAATGCTATGGGTCTCCTGCAGTCTAAGGCATTTGTGTTTCTGGTTCAGCCACATAGACCAACCAAGTGACCCCTCTTAAACTGGAAAGCACTTTGATGTTCTTACCTGTCTGCTCCCTCAGGTCACACCCCATCAGTGGGATTTACCATTTCAGGTCCTTTGGTTGTAGCTCAAGACTTAGCACGCGTATGAACATGCTGCTAACATGACTAGAGGACTCTACTGTTCATAGCAAGGCTCCTTCTTGCCTAGGCTCCAGTCCTTTCATTAAATTCTGGAAATATACATGTTGGATTTAAAAATATACACAAGCCAGGCAGTGGCCCCCACCTTTAATCTCAGGATTTGGGAGGCTGAGGCAGGAGGATCGCAGGTTTGAGGCCAGTATGAGGTAACTAGGTGAGATTCTAGATTAAAAAAGCACCAGACATACACATTTTTTTTTTTTTCAATACTGGGGATTGAACTCAGGGGCATTCTACCTCCGAGCTACACTCCCAGCCCTATTTTTTATTCTTTATTTTGAAACAGGGTCTCACTAAGTTGCCGAGTGCCTCACTAGGTAACTGAGGCTGGCCTCAAACCTGGATCCTCCGGTCTCAGCCTCCCAAATGCTGGGATTACAAGTGTGCGCCACCACACCCGGCTAGACATACACATTTTTGAAAAGAAAAAAGAACAGGGAAAATGTGTCCTAATCCCTTTTACTTTTTGTGAGTTCCCTGTAGATTTGTTCATATGCTCATGCATTAGTTACTTAGTTGTTGTAAGAGATTTTCTGCTCTTTATGTGCACCCCCCCCATGTAATGGCTATTTTAAATTATTCCTTTAATAGGGCAAGAATTGGATGCATTTGTAATTTAACAGTATTCCCGCTGGAGAGCCCTTGTGTTCTTATTCTTTATTTTAATATTATAGTTTTTATTTTGCTAATTTTAAAAGGAGTGAATCTTGAGTCCTGTAAGTGGCTCAGATACTAATTGTGGATTACTCTCTAGTAATTCAAAGTAAACTGACTACAGGGAAATTTACTTGACAAGAAACTCAGTAGAATAAAAAATGTTCTTAAGTACAAATCAAAGTCATGAGACTGACCCTTGTAGCCTAATGGTCGCTGAGCGAGCCTCTTCACCTTTGTGCTTTGAGTCAAAGAGGAATAGAGAATGGAGCTTTTGTGTGTGCTGTTTTTTAAGAGAGAACACATTCACATCCTGTGGCCTTTGTAAGTGCATATAAATTGGGTGAAATCTGAAGCGTTTAAGTACAGTTTAAAATAATTCAGAGAGAAGCTTCCATATTTTTTTTTCCTAGCACTTCATACTTTCTGTTCCTGTTCCTCCCCCCACCCCATCTTGTGACCCAGAGAAGATAAAAGACCTTTTCGCAACATTCTTGCTGCTTTTGAGGCATTTGGATAATTTTACAGGGAAATAAAGTTGATTTTTTCTTTTTTTTTTTCCCTCTCTCTTTTTAAACTAGGATGACTTATTTTGAATCTATCTGGGGAATAATACAATCAGATTTATTGAGTTATTACTTGAAAACAAAATTTACTAACTTAAATATAAAATTCGAGTTTTGATGCATGTATACAGTTGTATAGCCAAGATTGTAATCATGATATAAAATATTTCAAACATATAAAATATGTAGCTCAGCGGTGGAGTGCTTGCCTAGCATGCATGAGGCCCTGGGTTCAATCTCCAGCACCACAAAGACAGAAGGAAGGAAGGGAAGACATTCTTGCCCCTCATGACTTCTTTCCTGTCAGCCCTCTTCCCCTACTCCTGCTCTCCTGACAACTACTGGGCTGCATTTTGCCCAATCTAGAATTTCACACAAATGGATTTGTACTCCATGTAGCCATCTGTGGTAGCATCTTTCACTTAGCATGGTGCATTTGAGATTCATCCATGCCTTTTATCAGTGATTCATTCTTTTTAATGGCTAAAAATGCTATTTTATGGGTATTCCATTATTATCAATCTACCACAGTATCTTATCCATTCACCAGTAGATGGATATTAGGGTTGTTTCTAGAGTTTGACTGTTATGAATAAAGCTGCTAAGTATATTCACGGTCAAGCCTTTTTGGAATATATTTGTTCATTTCTTTGGGACAAATAGCTAGGAGTAGGATTGCTGGGTCATAGGTACAGTGTATGTTTAACTTTATAAGAAGCTGTCAAACTGTTTTCTCTAGTGGAGTGGAGGTGCCATATCACATTTCCACCAGCCGCGTGCCACAGTTCTAGTTCTCTACATCCTCTCCAGCACTGTGTGCACCAGTCTTTTTACTTTTATACATTGCAGTGGTAGCTATCTCATGATGGTTTTAATTGGCATTTGCTCACTGACTATTAATGTTAAGCATCTTTTCATGTGTTTATTTGTAAGTTTTGTATCTTCTTTGGTGTCTTGAAATTTTTTTGCCTTCTTAAAAAACAAGATTGTTTGTGTTTGTATTATTTAGTTGCTAGGAGTTCCTTGTATATTCTGGACACTTTTTTCCCATTTTATCAGAAGTAAGTTTCATAAATACTTTTTTCCTGTCTGTGGATTGCTTATTCACTTTCTTATCAGTGTTCCTTGAAGAACAAATTTAAAATTTTTATCTAAATCTAATTTATGCTTTCTCTGTTCTATTTTTTTAATCTAATATGTGACAGTAATGATTGTTTTCTGTATATTTGCTAAAACTACATAGTTTTAGCTCTTAAATCTAAGTCTCTTATCTATTTGTAGCTAATTTTATTATTTTAGATTCATTTATCCATTGAACTACTTTGGCACCTTCTTATATATTTATTTTTTATTTTTTGCAGTATTGGGGATTGAACCCAGGAGTGTTCTACCTCTGAGCTATACCTCAGGCCTGTTTTAGTTTTTATTTTGAAACAGGGTTTTACTAAGTTGCTGAGGCTACTCTTGAAACCGGGATCCTCCTGTCTCAACCTCCCAAGTACTGGGATTATAGGCATGTGCCGCCATACCCAGCTGGGATTTTTTTTTTTTTTTAAACTTTGATATTCATGTCTGTAAATAAAGAATTTTATATCTTTCTTTCATATATACATATCTCTTTCATACATACATATATTTTTAAAATTTCTTTTTCTTGCCTTATTTCACCGACTAGGACCTCTATTACAGATTGACTAACTGAAGTAAAAGCAGAGATCCTTGCTTGTTCTCAATGTTAAGGGTGGGGCATTCAATTTTTTTCATTACTACATATGATGTTAGGTATAAGTTTTACATATATGCCCTTTTTCAGGTTGTTTCTTCTATTTCTGTGTGCTGAATAGTTTTTGTTTTTTAATCATGAGTGGGTTTTGAGTTTCGTTACATACTTTTTACACCTTTGTTGAGATAATCATGATTTTTCTTTATTCTTTTAATATGATGAAATCTAATAATTGGTTTTTAATGTTAAACTAGTCTTCCATTCTTGGGATAAAGCCCAATTGTCTGTGATATGTTTTTTTGCTTTGTTTTGTTTTGGGTTTTTTGTTTGTTTGTTTTGCATGTGTTTGGTGCTAGGGATTGAACCCAAGAGCACTCTACCACTGAGCTCTGCCCTGTCCCTGCTCCCTTTTTGAAACACAGTCTGAGTTGCTGAGGCTGACCTTGAATCTGTGATCCTCCTGTCTCAACCCCCCAAGTCCTGGGATTACAGTCATGTTCTACCACACCTGGCTGTGTTGTGCTACCTTTTATGTTGTTGTTAGATTCAGTTTGTTAAAATTTTTTTGCGAGCCGGTCATGGTGGCACATGCTTGTAATCCTAGTACCTGGGAGGCTGAAATAGGAGGATCAGGATCGTAGGTTTGTGGCCAGCCTCAGCTACTTAGTGAGGCCCTCCACAATTTAGTGAGACCCTGTTTCAAAATAAAGAATAAAAGAGCCAGGTGTGGTGGCACATGCTTGTAATCCTAGCATTTGGGAGGCTGAGACCAGAGGATCCAGGTTGGCGGCCAGCCTCAGTTACCTAGTGAGGCACTCCTCAACTTAGTGAGACCCTGTTTCAAAATAAAGAATAAAAAAATAGAGCTGGAGGTATAGCTTGGAGGTAGAATATCCCTGAGTTCAATCCGCAGTACCGCAAAAAAAAATAAAAATAAAAAAGAATAAAAAGTAGGATGGAGGTAGAATGCCCCTGGGTTTAATCTCCAGTATTGCAAAATAAATAAATCAATAGGTAAATACATAAATAATAAATATATGCATATATTTTTGGAGGATTTACAATATCCTTGGTTTTGGTATCAGGCTGATATGTATTCATAAAATGAGTTGGAAAGTAGTCTTTGTACTGCTTTTTGGTAGAATTGGTATTCTTGCTTTCTTAAATGTTTTGATAGAATTCAGTAACAGTGAAGCCATCAGAACCTGGAATTTTCTTTTCTTTTTTTTTGAGGGGAGGTATGGATAGTGGGGATTGAACCCAGGGACATTTTTACCTCTGAGCTGTCCCCTAACCCTGTTTTAATCTTTATTTTGAAACAGGGAGGGTCTCACCAAGTTGCCAGGTTGGCCTTAACCTCAGATCCTGTCTCAGCCTCCCAGGTACTGGGACTACAGGCCTGTTCCATCCACCATGCCTGTTTCTAGAGCCTGCAATTTTCTTTGTGAGAATGTCTTAACTACTAATTCAACAAATACAGTGTTGTTGACTTATATGATCTTTCTGGAGTGAATTTTGATAGCTTATGTCTTTCAAGGAATTTATATCATCTAAGTTGTCAAATTTATAGGCATAAAGTTGTTTATATTCTCTTATTATCCTTTTAGTATGTCTATCATCTATAGTGAGTGAGTGGTTTCATTTTCACTCTTTATGTGGATAATTTGTTTTAACCCCCCCTGCAATTATTATGGCTAGTGCTGATCGTTTTTAGGAATCAGTATTTGGTTTCATTGATTTTTTTTCCTTTTTTTTTTTATTACCATTATGTTTCTAATTCTATTGATTTTTGCTCTTCATTATTTTTGTGTATGCTGTAAGTTTAATTTGCTTTTCTTTTTTCTGGTATCTTAAGGTGGAATTTTTGATAATTTATTTGAGATCTTTCTTCTTTTCTAATACAAATATTAAAAGCTATAGATTTCTTGCTACAACTGCTTTAGCCACATCTAGCAAATGATTTAATATCCAAGCATTTGGGGGACTTTTCAGATATTTTGTGGTTTGAGAATCTATTTTTGTGTTATTTCAATTTTGTTTTATTTAAAATTAATTGAGACTTACTTTGTGGCCTAGAATATGGCCTATTGAATGTTTTGTGTAAACCTGAAAAGACTGTATTTTTTGTATTATTTTTGGGTGATGTATTCCATAAATGTCAATTATGTTAAGTTGGTCAAGTTTATTTTCTGACTACGTGTTCTATCACTTATGGTGAGAGGAATGCTGAGCTCTTCAGATGTAATTTGGATTTGTTTACTTCAGTTATATTGGTTTTATTATTTCATATATTTAAAATTTTTAGTTGACAATTGTGTATTACTGCATGTATTTTAGAACTGTTATTAGGTAGGTAAACATTTAGGTTGTTATATCCTCTTGATATAACCCTCCCATCCCTGGCAATAGTCTTCATTAAAATCTTTGATAATGGAGCCGGGCGTGGTGGCGCACGCTTGTAATCCCAGCATTCGGGAGGCTGAGACCGGAGGATCCGGGTTCGCGGCCAGCCTCAGCTACCTAGTGAGGCACTCTGCAACTTAGTGAGACTCGGTTTCAAAATAAAGAATAAAAAATAGGGCTGGGGGTATAGCTCGGAGGTAGAATGCCCCTGAGTTCAATCCCC
>PVLC010001547.1:0-111214 GCA_004027655.1 Graphiurus murinus | reverse complement strand
CTTTGATAATGTAGCTGTAATTAGTATAGGTATACTAGTTTTCTTTTGACTAGGGTTTGTGTGGTCTTTTCCCTTCCTTTAACTCATTTGTGTCTTTATATTTGAAGTAGATTCCATGCAGACAGCAAATAATTGGGTATTTTTATTTTTATTGTTCTTTAATGCAATCTGACAATCTTTGCCTTTTATATAGAATTTTGTTTTTGTTTTTGCTTTCAAAGATCATTTCATACAATGTAATTACAATATGTTTGTAGCTACCATGTTGTATCTACTTGGCTTAAATCTAATATCTTGCTATTACTTTTCTATTCATCCCATCTATTCTTTGTGTCCTTTCCCCCCCTTTTCCTGCCTTCCTTTGAGTTAAGTTGTTTTGTTTTGTTTAATGAATCTGTTATCTCCATTCTTGGCTTATTAGATATACCTTGCTAATGGTTGCTCTAGGGTATATACATGTTTAACTGATCATAGTCAATCTTCAAATAATATACCATTTTATATATTATTCTTGAAACAATATATGGCTATTTATCGTAACTATGTGTGTGTATATGTATATATATATGCACAAATATATACATATGTATATATATAATGTATATATATATATTTGCTTTAATCTTTGTCTAAAAATGGGAAAAAGTATTTATACTTACCCATATATTGCTAATTTCCAGCTCTTGGTACCTTTGCTTAAATCCATATGTCTGTGTGTATTTGGAACTGGGTATTGAACCCAGGAGTGCTCTACCCAGTGAACTACATCCCCAGCCAGCCCTTTAAAAAAAATTTCTTTAAAAAAAAAAAATTTAACCTTGGAAGAACTACCAAGATTTTTATTTAATTTTTGGTACTGGGGATTGAACCCATGAGTATTTGACCTCTGAGCTATATACCCCTAGCCATTTTTTGTTTTTTGGTTCTGGGGAATGAACATGGAGGCATTCTACCTCTGAGATAGACCCCCCCAGACCCATTTTTTATTTGGAAACAGAATCTTGCTAGGCTGCTGAGTCTTACTTCTCACTACTACCTCACTGAGGCTGTCCTTAAACTTGCAGTCCTCTGTCTCAGCCTCCCAAGTATTGGGATTATAGGTGTGCGCCACCACACCTGGCTACCCCAACCCTTTTTATTTTTTATTTTTGAAATAGGGTCTCCTAAGTTGCTGATACTGACCTTGAACCTGCAATCCTCCTGTCTCTGCCTCCCAAATGCTGGGATTATAGGCACGTGCCACCACATCTGGCTAAGATTTTTTTTTTTTTTTTTTTTAAGAAGCTATACCATTATAGCCGGGCGTGGTGGCGCACGCTTGTAATCCCAGCATTCGGGAGGCTGAGACTGGAGGATCTGGGTTCGAGGCCAGCCTCAGCTACCTAGTGAGGCACTCCGCAACTTAGTGAGACTCGGTTTCAAAATAAAGAATACAAAATAGGGCTGGGGGTATAGCTCGGAGGTAGAACGCCCCTGAGTTCAATCCCCAGTACCGCAAAAAAAAAAAAAAAAAAAAGCTATACCATTATAATAGTTTTTTTAATGCACTTGTCTGTTAATTCCATAATCTCTTATCATTACTGAGGCTGTCTGTTGATGCATTTTTCTCCTGGTTATATCTAGATCCTTTGCATGCCAAGTAATTTTTGTTTGGATATCAGGCATTGTGAATTTTACATTGTTGAGTGCTAGATTTTGGTGTACTTTTTTTAAAAAAAAGTGCTAGACTTTCTTCTGGCATGTAAGTTAAGCTTCTTGGAATTGGTTGCATCATTTTGAAGCTACCTTGTAAACTTTGTTGTGGTAGTTTCAGAGTAGACATTAGGGATGAGACTCCGGGGACCTCTGTGCTGCACCCTCCTGCCACTGCTCTGCTTTGCCAGCTCAAGCTGTCTTGGTCTCCTTGAGCATGGCCTTCCCAACTAGTGATCCCTGCTGCTTCTACTCCAGAACATGATTATGATCTTCAGCCCTCCTTTGTGCTGTGGCTTGGAAACTGCCTTCTGGTAGTAAGTTCAGGCAAATAAAAGGCTTGTGTCATTTATTTCACTTTTCTTAGGGATTAGGTTCTGTGTTGCCTATTGTCCAGTGTCTGCACAATTGTTTCATATGTTTTGTTTGGTTTTCTAGTTGTTACTCTGTCACAGATGGAATCTATAACAAATGCAATGCCAATGTTACTATCTCTATAAATACACACATTTATATACACATACATATATACTATATTATACATTGTATATAATTGCATACTATATAATACACACAAATGCAAACATTATATTAACTTTTTAAAAGAAGACCATGTTACAGGAAGAGGAAAAAAAGAAGTCTGTGTAACTGTAACTGTGGGGCCAAGGCAGAAAGCATTCTGCCTATATACCAGTCATGGTTATCTTTACTTTCTAATAGAGCATTTGTGATTTGAAGAAACAACACCCTTATTTTCAATGCTGGTCATTGAATCATTGCCCCTTCCCATTCTTTTTGTCCTCCAGGTAATATTTACTAAATACCCACTGAGTGCTTTGACACCCTGCTATGCATTACTTCTCCTTATTCCTACCTCATAACTTACAACTGGGATATAACAAATAAATGAAATAAAAATAGTTTTCCTATTCTGATTATAAGATTGGATTTTTGGATTTATCTCCTAAGCATTGACATTCAGAAACCCAAAGTGGAATATAGTATCTTTGCAGATTTAAAGTTGATCTCATTTCTTCACTGGCCATTTGTTGATTTGTGTCCAATAATAACAAAGCTTTCATAGTCATATCTGTATTTTTTAATTACTAAAAATAATGAATGGGCCAAAACATACTTGCCCCACTTTTAAAACTGTTCTTCCAATAGATTGTTGCAGTAGGAAGCTAATACCCCTGATTAAGAATAAAGACAAGACCTACATAAGCATATGCTGTATTGCTGTATCTGAAGTCATCAGGGTGTGATTAATGGTCTGTAGGAGTTTTAATTTGGCGTGTCTTACTCCTAAATCTCACTTAAGCCCGACTGCAAAGCCTGACAAATGGGTCTTCTGTGCATGACCAGCTGAGATGTGACACCGCCTTCTTGAGGCCTCATTTCCTGAACCCGCCTGGCATCCTTCTAGATTTGATTCACAGGGCAGGCCAAGCTTGCTTGGAGTCAAAGGAAATCTCCACAGATCATTCTCAGTGCCGCAGCATTCCATGGTGGAGAGTATGGTTCATTCCCCAAACCAATTCTAAAAAGTTAATAAATCTGTTTATTGTATTTTGAGAGTCAGAAAAACAGACCATGAACCCAGAGGTATACAGCATCAATGATGCATTCTTGTCTTGGAGGTCTAAATATGGTTTCATGTTACCTTTTGACTGGTTTTCATATGTGAAACATTTTTCTGTAACATTTTAATAGTGCATACTTTTTTGTTTATCCTTTTTCTTAGGAGGGAGAAAATTTCTTTAGTAGGAAAATATTTGTTGGTAAGTGGCATCATTGTATTCTATCTGAGATGCAGAAGTTTCCCCAAAAGTAGTCACTTGCTCTTTGCAGATAAGGCCTCAGTACTTATTCCTCTCATAGTACTTTGTATGTGATAGGGACCATACACACAAATGCATTTAGAATGTGGTGTTTTTCTGGTGGAGCTGGCTAATTTGTGTCATGAAGCCATGCTTCTGAGGATGAGAACATCAAGTCATTATTTATCTTGGAAATAACTAATAATTTGTTTGTAGTAATAACAATTTTATTTTTCTTTCTCTCAGTCAATAGCAGCTGCTGTTGGCAGCTTATTACTAAAAGATTTCAAGTTGTAGCTTTTAATCTGGGGTAGGAGTAGGGGAGAACAAAATTAATATTGTAAATGTTTTGATAAAAATTTTATTATATTCAAGGCCTGTATTGGTGTCTTTATTGAACAGTGTTTTATTACTGACTTTTGGTACTTGATGCCTGTAACCTCTCACAGTCTCCAAAATGTAGGCACTTCTTAGATGTTTGAATGAGTGGTACATCCAAAAATATTAAAATGTCTACTAAAATAATGTATTATTTATACTCTTACTTCCAAAGAGGATTTTGAGTATAACTAGTATTTTAATTGTTCAAGTTGGATAATTTTATTCGGATGAAGAATCTATGTTCTTATGAAATTGGAGTTTATGAAATAAGATAGGAAAAATAGAGTATATAATTGGGCACATCCTGTACTGCTTAGTGAATCACCAAACCAGTGTAATTGCCATGAAGCACTTCAGAAACTAGGCTCATGTGTCCTCGCTCTGCCCCAAAGCCTAGGAGTTGCCTGTGAAGAGCAGCAGTTCATCGGGGCAGTAGTCATCGTGGTGATGTGTGGAACCCTTTGCTCATGTGAGCAAGCCAGCATCCTGGCTGGCTGCCTGCTGCGTGAGTTGCAGAGGCATTGATGCCATCAAGCCTAACCTGGGACTTCCTCGGTCATTCTTAAGTCCATGGCAGGAGGCACAGTTCAAAATACAATTCACAAGGCAATGTCCAGAAGAAAGAATTTATTGTGTACATAAGTCAGGATGTACTTCAGCTACTGCAGTGAACAGTTCTCAGAATCGATTTTTCATCCTATTGGTCCATTTTTCTTCAGCCCGATATTAACCTACTTTGGAAGGAGTAGACTGAACATTAGATGCCTGAAAAAACGAAATCCAAAACTAGAACCATATTAGGTATTCCCGTTGTCCTGCCCTTGTAAAACATGGAAGTGTTTTAAGTGTTCTGAAAATGGAATCATTTGGGGGTGGGGGGTGTTTTCCTAGGACAAGGGCACCTAGCATTTACTAGGCTCTCAGAGGAGTCCCTGACTCCAAGAGATGATGCCTGGTTGACCTGGAGAAATGCAGTGAGGCAACTAAAGCTCTAAACAGCCCAGAAAGGAAGGTGCTCAACCCTAGAATAAAAGAGTATTGACTGGCCTTCATCCATGCCTGCCTACAGCACCCCAATCGCGCCAAACCCCGAGTTCTTTTAGGAAATACTTTGATTTCCTTCGTGGGCAGGAGCGTCTCCGGTAGATGGGGAAGCAGCTACAAGACACAGAGCTAACTTTTAAAGAGCGCTTTGCCTTGGAAGTACATTTCCTTTTCTGCCAATCCCAGTCTTAGGTTTGCTATCCTCAGCACTTGGCCTTTTGTAGTCACCTTGCAGTGTTGAGGTCCCGAGTGTGCAGTGCACACTGGTTATAGATGGGAGTTTGGAATTAAAGGAATCCTTATTTGAATCCCAACTTCACCACTTATCACTTGTGTGACCTTGGATAAGTCATTTAGTCTCTTTGAACCTGTTTTGTTCTTTTCATAGGAATGGGATAGAACTATGCTGTGTATTAGAGGGTTGCAATATGTATTAAAAGAAAATAATGACTGTAAAGTACATGGCATTAGAGCTTGACAAATTGTAAGCCTTCCATAAACTCTAGCTTCTACTACTAGGTGGTGATAAAAATGTTGATGAATGTGTAATTAATCTTTTCTTACCCAACCTGATTGTCAGCAACTCTATGGCAGGAATGTCTTAACCTTTTGTGTACCATCCACATATCCTAGAATAATTGCGGATTGCTTTTTAAATGTGGTCCCAAGTCCCTGTGAGACCACCCACAGAATCACTCCATTGGACATCGCGAGCTTTGCTCTCACCTACAGTTTTTTCTCCATGGGGCACAGGCTGCCTTGTGAAGTGCTCCAGAGATCTTCCTCAGTGGCAGCACTGGAATTTTCAGCTTCATTTCATTGGTCAGGTCCAGCGTCCACCCTTTGGCTACGGATATTTGGTGCAGTTTGGCCTCTGAGGTTCTGTTAGCATCTCTGTGTGTCAAGTCTATAGTTTTTGGATAAGACAGGCCTTGAATTCTGCTCTGCTTCCTCATAAAAAAAGGGGTAGCCCCCCCCCCCACTCAGTCCTGCCCCCAAGGCTGAGCCTCTAGGTTTAATCATGTTCTAGTCAAGCAACATTCCTTCTCTCTTTAAGAATATGGGGATTCACAAAGAGAATATGCAGAGATGATATCTTAAATCAGAGTAATTTCCCCTTGGGATCAAATCAGAGGAAGGAGTCTCTGCCCATTGGAGAATTATGAGGATTTGGTTGAATTCCCTACCATCTCCACCAATTTTTTAATTTATTTTTTAACATATGTTTCTTTCCCCTCCTGTTATTTCCCTGTCCTCTTTTTCCTCACCACCACATGGATGCCAAGGGGAGTCTTTCTGTTCCTGGAGGAGAGTCGGCAGTAGGAGCTGGACTCCCCTTCCCTTAGCTGTGATAATCTTACACATCCGTTTTCCAAGGACTCCATGGGGATCAGTGTACTCTAAGCAAGGGTGGCCCAGCAACAGCAGTAGGCGTGATTAAGTGACTCAGTTTGCGTGATGTTTGTGAGAGAGCTGGGGCCTCCTGTGTGCCCTGCCTCTCATTCAGGCATTGTTTCAGAAACTCGCTTCTTCTGGAATTGTGTGTGAGAACCTTAGAAGGGGGTCAGGGGGTGGGGGTGGAAGTTGGAAGCGATGTTCTGCCTGAGCTGCAGTGGAAGCAGCAGGAGGGTGAACCACTTCCAGGACAGTAGGGAGGGCACAGAAGGAAATCTGAGCCAGGACAGGTCCTGGTGTGTCCCCCCCCTCTGTGGCAGTTAGTTCCCTTTCTCATCTTGGACCTGCCTGAGGTCTGCAGCATGTGCAGAGGCCTGCCAGAATCTGCTGATGGTTTCCAGCATCTGGGTTTGGGGCAGATTCTGGTGGAGCTCCCTGGGCTAGCTCTCGGGAAGTGACAGGGCAGACATGGAGAGCCCTAGCTGTCTCCAGTATCTTCTCTGGTGAGTTTATAAGTGGCCTCCTTTCATGATTTCTGAGTGAGTGTGAGTAGGAGTACTAGGATGTTTTGTGGACGAACAGAGCACACCTGGGGCAGGTAGGTCTTAGTGAATCCACCTGTATGTGGAAATCTTTCCTTCTTTGTGTCTCACCTGCTTGGTCTGGGTGGAGAAGCCTGCTGCATCCAGGTTTCTTCCCAAGCATTGTCTTCAGCTCAGTACCTACTGACTCTAGCTTTGGGAAAACTTGTTTTTTTTTTTTCCCCTTAGCAAGCTTTGTTAGACTTTTTTTTTTTTTTTTTTTGGTACTGGTATTGAACCCAGAAGCATTCTACCTCTAAGTTATATCCCAGCCCTATTTTATTTTTTATTTTGAAACAGGTCTTACTAAGTAGCTGAGGCTGGTTATGAACCTGCGATCCTCCTGTCTCAGCCTTCCAAGTACTGGGATTACAGGTGTGCACCACCATGCCCAACTCCATATTTGCTTTTTTCATGTCCTTGCTATGCAAAAATCACACAGCCTCTTTCCAGGAAGGCACCTGTCAAGCCTCTGGTCTTTTTAGAAAACACAGTTATAACAAGTTACAATAAAACATATGACAGTTTATGTGTCTGTTTCATTAAAGAGTAAGTGATCTCAGCTATTAAATGAAGAGAAGAGGAAAGAAATGCATGAACTGGACTTAGCAAGAATCTTCTTCCTTGTAAGGAACTAACTGTTCTCATTGTGTCTTCTTTATGAATAGTCAATAGAAGAGTTTCTTCCTGTGGTCTAAAAAATAGAGAACAACCTTCAAGTTTTCATTGGTTCGTTTGTTAACTGGGTTTAGAAGTGATTGAAAAAGTCATTTTTTTAGTGAAAATAGGTAAAGGTATTGGACAGTTGTAGTAATTGTTGCCACCAACATCTGGGAGAGATATATACACAAATATATATATGTAAATTATGTAATATATGTAAATGTATATAAATTTATGTACATGTATATATACATACACAAACTATGGTAGGAACATCATAAAATAGTACTGGGGCTTCTGGGACAAGGGAATTTCATTCTGTAAGTCTATTTGATATTTTGGAAATGTTCTAAGAGAGAAATTATTTCACTTACTTGGGGAACAAGGTCCAAGTTTGTGTACACAGGTCAGATTGTACCCTGGGCTTTCCAAGGACATATCTTACGTCTGATCCAAAGACTTTGAAGCCTGTGGTTGGTGGAATTGAGGGTATATCTTGTTCTGATGAGACCTTTCTTAGGATAGACTAATGTGTGTGTGTGTGTGTGTGTGTGTGTGTGTGTGTGAATCTCTTCGTTTACTTTAGAAAAATACTGCTTTTTGGAACAAATCCAAGGAAGTCCAAATGAGGATTATATAATATTTCAAGATCCAAAGGGCAAATCATCAAGTTTATCAGACTGGTAGGTTTCTTGACTAATAAATAATGGCAAGAACAAAACCAGGGATCCAGGGTGAGTGCAATCTTTAGAGAAAATTATTTGTAGTTGCAGGACACATCTCTATATGTGAACTTTGAAATAAGTAACCACTTCATTTTTGTAGGGAATAAGCAAATGGTAAAGAGTAAAAATTTATATTCCATCTTAGTAAAATTTTATATCATGTATTTTATATATCTTAAAATAAACTTTATGACAGAAAAGGAGGATGTCCAGTAAATCATGAGCACATCCTTAACTGAGTGGAAGTGGTGCTGATGCTTCATATGCACATATAAGTTTTTTTGCGATTGCTTGATAGTTTTAAAACTCATACTAAAAAGGTTAGGTATTGAAAGTATATCATGTGCATAGGATAAAACATTTTATTTAGTATTTGTTATAATTTAAGCAGAAATATTGGTTAAACTATAACAAACTAGCATATATTTACTATTATTTTATCTTGTCACCTAATTTTTTATTACTTAATATATCCATGTTTTGTTTGTTCTGCTATTTAACTTTAAAATGATGATTGAGGTAATAATTTTGTTAGGTCATCATATTGGTGGTATATAGCCTTGTGTGTAGTCACAATAATTCACTCTTTAGGTTTGAAAACTGGTTCACATTGTAGGCTGATCACAGGACCACAGTTACAGGTGCATTCATGTATTTGATATGAGATATCTACCTTCACTGTATTGATCATTTTCACTAACCAGTATATTTTAGCTTTTAAAAGATTAGATGAGTTAAAGACTTACTGATGAAAAGATTTCTCTAAAATGGAAGAGATCCTTGCTTTTGAGTAGCGGTCTAAGCTCTACTGCCTGTGTTGGGGTTCTCTGCCAGAACCTCAGTCCACGGTGAGATGGCTGTGGTGACTTGAGGTCAGGAGCCTAGGACCCAGCCCCATGCTGCCACCTG
The DNA here is from genome assembly GCA_004027655.1 of Graphiurus murinus. Taxonomy (NCBI): domain Eukaryota; kingdom Metazoa; phylum Chordata; class Mammalia; order Rodentia; family Gliridae; genus Graphiurus; species Graphiurus murinus. The sequence continues at coordinate 102,004 of PVLC010001547.1, read as the reverse complement.
TCACTGTGAGCCTTGGTTGAGCCGACAACTTTGGCAGGATTCATTTGCCCTACCCTTAAAATGGAAAGAGTATTACCCCCTCCTGTGTTGTCTGAAGGAGATATGTAGTGCCAGCACAGTCCCTCCGCTGCTGCAGGTGCTTGGTTTGTTACTCTTCCCCTGCCTGCCCCTTGTCTCCTTGTGAGGGAGGCCAGAGCCTTTGACTTAGAATGGTGTCCAAATTGAGCTGGTGTGTCTCATGATCTTAGTTGCCTGCTTTTCCTTTCAGCTTTTGTAGGCCAACAGCTGACCTGGGGAGGAAGCTGTGTGAAGCATTGAAAGGAAGCAATCTGAGATTCAGTAGTGGAGGGCCACACTTCAGTGTGACCCTGACACGTCTAGAACCCATCAGGTTATTTCCAGTATATTCTCTTAAACTGGCTAACATCTTAAGGTTTTGGCATTGAGAAGTAAGCCAAGTTAGTTACTTGAAAATGTCACTTAAGTGTAATCCCCTACAGGACAAGTTAGGTAAGGTGTATCAGTCTGGTATTTAGTTTTAAGTGCAACCAAGTACTAGACTCATTGTGCTCCATGAATACCTGACTGTCAGCAGTATGATCTCAGAGGATGCTGGCTTTCTGTCTGAGGTGTCAGAACTTGGTGGTATTAACAGCCCAGATACCTGTGGTACCTGTCCTCCTAGCAGGTGGCTACTTCTTTCTGGAATATCTATTACTACCTTAAGGCAAGCCTCATTACTTGAATCTTTGTTCCTAGGTTAATGACTTGAGCGCAGTATGAGTGGTAAGAAGCAGACAAGGCAGATCATTGATTTTTGTGATGAAGAGCAGCTATGTAGCCAAAGAGGGAATGTAAAATCAGCCTTCAAGTTACAGTGGTACAGGGTACTCTGCCTTCTCAGATAATTTTTATTTCCAGGAATCATTGATTTTATGGCTTAAAAAAAAAAAAAAAGCCTGCCCATTCTGCATATATCAGTGAAATGTCCTGCAAAGATCTTTTTTTTTTTTTTTTTTAAATCACTAATCTGGAATTTTATGTTCTACATCTGGCTATGACAGTATTTTGGTTAGGATTGTAGGCAACTTTTATATCTACTGTAAATTCTGATATATCTCACTATCAACCAGATACTTAAAGCCAGCGGTATCTCAAAGCTTTCCCATAGGAGGTGGCATGTGAACTGAGCTTTGAAGGACAAGCTGCAGGAGGGCCGGGACTGTGTGTCTCTAGATCGCCCTGCATTTCCAGCCCCTCACAGAAAACCTGGTGTGTGATGGGTATTTCATAAATATTTGGCAATAAACAAATGACGGAGCAGTAGATACCCCAGGTAAGGGTATATGGTGGGAAGGGTATATAGAAGAACAAGTTTCCCAAAAGGTCGCCTCGTGTCTAGGAAGGCACTGCCAGGGGGCTCGTTCCTTTTCCTGCAGGGCAGGGGTAGTTGTAGATGCCCACTTACATGCTCATGTGCTCATTGATGGTGGCTTCCGAGGCACTCGGAGCCTGGGGGCAGAGGCACTTATAGCTGTTTTGGACACTAGGCAGGGGATGGAAGAAGATGTGGCGGTCTAGTTGCTGTGAGTTTGCTCTTCAGTGATTTGGAAATGGGGAGTAAAAGAATCAGATCTTTGTTAGACAGTTTTAGTCTGTACCAGTCTACCTTTACACATCTGCAAAAGGGCATTCCCAGCTGGTCAGGATTCTTTAGTTGGAGGGGCTGGATGCCTGCGTAGGGCAGTGGGACTGTGAGGAACAAGCTTCCAGCAGTGGGACCCCTCCAGTTATTTACTGATGGCTGCCTGGCAGGTTCATGATACTAGTGACAAGAAGGTATGAAAATTGGTCCCTGTGTTCAAGACCTTGGATCCTCATTGCAGGAATAACACCCTAAGAATGGCAAGAGAAAACAAAATCCCAGGTAGTAAATTTGTGGTATAGCTCAGTGACTAAGAGCAGGGATATGGAAACCTGAACGCCTTGTCCTACATCTGTTCTCTAACACTCATTAGCCATGTGACTGTGGGCAAGTGGTTTAAGGACCCTTCCCTCAGTTTACTCATCTGTTAATAGTATCACCTGCCCCAGGGCTCTGGGGAGGATGAAATGAGTCAATCTGTGCAGTATAAAGTGCTTAGAACAGAGTTGGCACTCTGTGCTACGTACAATAATTGTTACTTTGGAAGAAGAGTCCCTAAGCCTCCATTTCCTATTCCCCCCCTCCATTCCCTAGTAATGGGGCTTGAACAGAAGGGTGTTCTACCTCTGAGATACACCCCAGCTATTTTTAAAAATTATGTTTTATTTTGAAACAGGGAGAGTCTTTCCAAGTTGCTGAGGCTGGTCTTGAATCTGTGATCTTCCTGTCTCAGCCTCTCAAGTACTGGGATTATAGGTGTGTGCCACCATGCTCAGCTACCATTTCTTCTTTATAATATGAGCTTCATAGGATTGTTAAGGTTCAGTGAAACAATATCTGTAAAACATTTAGCAAAGAGCCTGGCAGAGGCCAAGTCCTCAATTATTAGTGGCGGTTATCATTCTTATTATTTGATGCTTGCCCTTTGGTGTAAGTTTGGTTCTCCTTCCACAGAGCAATGAGAACATATAATATATTTTAGTCATCTATTTTTGCTTTCTGTTTCAGAATTTGCTTTTCAAAACAAAATCGGCATTTGTTAACAGGCTGCTTCTATGCCAAGAAAACTGACAAAATTACCTCCACATACTTTTCTCTTCCAAAAGCCCTGTATGAGCTTGTCTGTAGCTGTGCATATTCAAGTATTAACTGAAAAGCGTGAGCTCAGTAGAGGCTTTCTTTCTAATGCTAACTCACAGTAACTCATTTAAAAAATCCCTTTCTCCTACACAGGAGACCTCACAGGGACAGGACACTTGGTGGTTATTTGAAAGGCATGTCTCTTGGCTGTTGGGGTGGGAGGGGAAGGAGAGGAGAACAAATGGTGTCTCACTATTGAGTTTCTTTGCTTGGTGTATGCCTCTTATCCAAATCCACCTGCTGCATCCAGGTCATGAGGTGGAGACAGGCAGGAAGGAGGCTCCATTAAAGTCCTAAGCAGATCCAGTGGTGCTGAAAGAGTTTAAGCCCACACTATAGCCAGTTATAATTAGGGAGAAGTAATCAGTACTCTGCTCAGTGATAGGGTGAGCAGGACACCTCCTCTCTCCCACACTGGGCCCTGACTACAGAAGACAAAATGTTGAAATGACCTTGGGTGCTGGTGGTCTTCTGACCTATGGGGAAGGGGGGTTGAACTTCTGGAGTTGAGGTGAAAGCACAGAGGGCCCTTTCCACCTGAGGTCAAATTGTGGTTAAGAATTTAGGCCAGGCGTGGTGGCCCATGCCTGTAATCCTAGTACTTGTGAGGCTGAGACAGGAGCATTTCAAGTTTGAAAACAGCTTCAGGAACTTAGTGATGCCTTCGGCAACCTAGTAACACACACACACACACACACACACACACACACACACACACACACACAAGTTTAGGTTGTGGAATCTTAACAACCTAGGTTCAAGCATAATCCTGGCTTACTGGTGGAGGACCTGAGCACCTTCTGTAACCTCTGTTTGCCCCCATTTCTCACAGGTATACTCCAAGTTGAGGCTTAAGTTGAGGTTTATACATGGTTCCTAGCCAAAAGTAACATTGCTCATCTGGTGCTGTTGGTGGTGGTGATGATCATGGTGATCTCCAGCAACAGCAGAGGGCAGATAGAAGGGGAACAGGCAGCACTCTTAAGGGCAAACGATGAAAGCTGCCTCCTGGGTTGTAAAGGATCTTCTTCCCATCTGGGTAAGGAAGGTGGAGAATAAGGGTTGTATAATTTCCTGGCACCTTCTTTCTCTGGACCGCTTAAGATCTGAACCACAGAGGTCTGGTGATTTGGGTTGTCAATATTGGAGGAGGTTTCTCTGTTATTTTTCTTCTTTGACCATCATATTCAGCATGTTATATTTCATTGAACATGAAATCAAAGGATGGTAATATTATAAGCAAATATTCTGTCTTTTCAGAGGGATTAGGAGGAGGTAGAAACTTTATTTAGTTAGTGTTTTATTTCATACTAAAACTACTCTTTCAGCAGTATTGTTTTATAGCCTTTTTTTAAAAACACCTTTTTTTTTCTGACAGAAGACATTAAATAAGTGAACTCTGTGCTTTTTATGTGGCTTTCTCAGTCTTTTTTATGAATAAAGTAGCACTTGTCTACTTTAAGCACTCTTGATAGGAATTTAGATAGTAAGCCAGTGAAAGATCTTTTTCACCCATAAATTCCCCATGGCCTTGATAGTGAACCCATGATAAAAAGATTAGAAATAAACAGACTGGGAAATTGATTCATATGTATTTGCTTGGTTATATAACTACTGCACTTCCAGCCCTGAAATGGAAAAAAGGCCTACCTTAACTTTGGAGGCCTCCTTATAACTACCTCCAGATCACCTGGAAGGTCTTAGATTTTTAAAAGCATGATCAATTGTCTCATACTATATTGTTCTAAACTATAGTTGGACTTTTCATAGAGAAGATTGTTTCTTCTGGTTTGGTCACAGATTGCAAGGGGCTGCAGGGAAATTAGGTGTAGCATGGAGAGGGGAAGGAGGGTGCGTAAAAGAAAGTCTTGAGAGACACAAGTAAGTGTGGGGACATTCGCAGATCAGGAATAAGAACGGTATAAAAAAGAGGGCACGAGGAAGATGGGAAAGAAGGAAGTGCAGATGGGAAGAGGAAGAGTTGTTCTCACCAATGTTTCTGTTTCAGAGTCATCTCAAGGGTCTAAGTGTAATTGCTGTCCTCCTTGGCCTGGGAACTATGCCAGAGGTCTGCTAAAGAGACACAGGCTCTGTAAGGGTGAGCACTGCTGAAGGAATCGCTGGTTATTGACATCATGTAAAATGCTTTGTCTTGTAAAAAATATTTTAGTAGAGGTGACCAGAAAAGAAAGCTTGATTTTATCATTTGTTGAATGAACTGGCTCTGAGTGTTTTCTCATTTCTAGGTAATTTCTAGCAGCACATCCTCCCTCCCTCTCTCGGCACCAGCCAGGCTTGCAAAAGGGCTGATTTTGGCATGCCCCTGCCCTCCCATCTTCTCTTTCCCCAAATCTCAAACGTGAGGATCTGTAAACAGTTTGCCAATTTAAGCTACTTTGCTGATGAATTTAAGAATGTGGTCAGAGTGGTTTGTGCACAAGTATTTTAAAAATTATGCTTTTAAGCCTCCTTAACTTAGGAATTATGAAAAATTCAAACAGATGCAAAAGTATGGAGTATATATTCAACAGTTATCAAGATTTTTGCCTCATTTGTTTAATCTGTCCATCCTGTTTTGTGTGTGTGTGTGTATGTGTGTGTATGTGTGTGTGTGTGTGTGTATGTGTGTGTGTGTGTGTGTGTGTGTTTCTTTTCCCTTTACTGAGTATTTTAAAACAAGTTGTGGGCCTCATTTACTTTACCTCTGTGTACCTCATTGTGCACTTTGGGAAAATGTGGGTATTCTTACATAATCTCAGTGCTGTTAATCACATCTAGCTTTGGTTACCATATTTTGTTGGTTTCATCTAACACCTCAATTATATTAAAAAAATGTTCTTTTAGGATTGATTTGTTAGGTTGAGGATCAGACAGGGGCCACACATGTCATATGAATGTTCCATCTCTTTTAATCAAGAACAGTTCTCAGCTACACAACCTCCACCCCCTTTTTTCCATGCCATTGATTTCTTGTAGAAACCAGGTTAGTTGTCCTGCAGAATGTCCCACATTCTGGATATATCTGTTTTCTTGTGGTGTCATTATCATGTTCCTCTATCACCTGAGTTTCCTGAAACTGGAAATTAACTCTAGAGGCTCGATTAGATCCAGGTGAAGCCTTTTTAGTTGGGAGTATTATTTACTTCCCATCATATCACAATAGGGAAAGCCTCCACCATTTAATTAGATGAAAATAAAAAATATCGGTGAGCACCTAGTTTGGTGTAGACATGGTGCTAGCCTCTATGGGAACTACAAAGACAAAGTGTACTCCCAGCTGCCTTTAACTTCTTTTTGGAAGCAGACCATGATCAGCAGCCTGACAGAGAATCAGTAATGTGTAGTGGGGAAGAGGGAGTCAAGAGTTAGCCAGGGGCAGGACCCCTCCGTGGCTGAGAGAGATTGCCTAGGAAGCCTTGGAAATTTGGGCACTCTGAAAAAGTTAATACAGAAATGTGATATTTTTGCATGCCATAGCAACTGTGTTTTCTACAGCTGGTTTTATTCCATACAATTCTTTCTTGAGTAACCCACTGTGTCTTGTATTTGAGGTACTGTAATGTGTCTGCAGATGCCTTGTTATGCACTTGGATCAAGATAAGATCTGCAGAAATCCCTGTAACTTACCATTCCAGTCAAGGAGGTTCATAGTAGGAGAGACAGCTGGCACCATGCTAGAACTGGTGATCTACCAGGGTCAACCAGCTCAGTTTCTCCAGGTCATCCTGCCTGACCCATGTAAAGTTAGAAACAGTGCAGACAGGATAGGAACTTCAACTTTCTAGTGAACACCTTAGTTTTTTTTTTCCCCCTTGGGAGGTATGTTATGGAGAGGTTTGTAATTTAACAAGAATGAAGCTGGAACTTTAAAATGGTTTATGTGTACTTTATAAAATGGATTTAAAAACCTATAGAATAGTGTATTAATATGTTGCAGTCTTCTTACCTGTGTCTACCCAGTTGCCATCCCTTGTAAGTTTCACCTGGGGGATGGTCTATCAATTGACGGTTTATAAACCAGGAAATTCCTGGTTTATAACCAAAGAGGAAATTCCTCCATATATTAAAAATAAAAAGCTGTCCAAGGAGTATCTTTTTCACTGCTGTATTTCAGCATTTAGTAGAGTACTAGGTACTCAGCACTTAAATACTGATTGAATAAATAAAATGAGATGTTGGGGCAGTAGTGTTTGTTCTTGTTTGGAAATTGCAAGTAAACAAAATGATCACAGTGAAGAACTCTTGGCCCTCCTTGGACAAGAAATTCTGACTCATGTATGAGAAAGAGAGGAGGAAAGGGGGAGAGAGACATGGAGGGGGTGCATTGGCAAATAGAAAAGAAGGATTTGTCTTATCTACTGATTTAAAAAAAGATTGTATATTTATTATAAAGGACATAGCACTTAAGATATGGACAGCCTGAAAAGCTGCTGAATAAAATACTGAATTTTGTTCTTAAAACAGCACTTTTTTTCTTTGAAAACCAGTTTCTATTATAAATGACCAAAAATTGTTAGAGGACCATGCTTTGATGCATTTACTGCCTGAAGGTCAAATACTTAGGTCATTATAATTCTTCCCCCTTTTGTGCTACTGTACAATGTGCTCTTTGATATGGCAGTACCACATTCTCATGATGAAGGATGGTCACATGTTTGGGGGCATAAAAAGCATGATCTCTCTCTGTTCCCTGTTTTAAGTGGCTGTTGAGGGGAGAAGCTGGACTTAATGGCTTTTGTCTACACCTCTATACTATTTTTTACTTTTCTTACACAGAAGTCAATGTAGTTGTGACCTTTTTTATTTAAATTATTAATGCATTGCAATTATACATCATAGTGAGGCTCATTATGATGCAAACATGCATGCACACAGCTCTTGGTATATTTCCCTCTCCTCCCACCCAATCCATGTTAGTGAATTGGTAGCAATACCCTCACATATTGCTATAGGATTATTTGAACTGTTCTCCTACAGTCCTCCCTAATTCCATACCCCAGTTCTCTTCTGGTACTCTACAAGTCTCTCTCTGCATTATTTAAAATCCCTTTTGTTTCTTATTTTCCTCTCTAGCTTCCATGTATGAGAGACAGCATGTGACCTCTTAAAAGGAAAAATTGAATATCATAGAGTTGAGAGCCAACTGTTCAGAGTAGTCTACCAGGTAGCTTTCAGTCTGGCTTGAGTACTCAGATTTTTATCACATACATGCTAGCAGAACTTTGGTTGTCTCCAGACATCTCACAAGTGTATGATAGCTTTATATTCCCCTGGAACAGGTCCTTTTACTTAAGAAGCTGTGTGGCTTGTTATATAGCTTTGGGGCCAGTCCACCTCAGCTCTATACATGGTTTATTAGCAATTTGACCATGGAAAATTATTTTAATTCCCACGTGCCACAGTTTTCTCATCTGTAAAATGTGTTAATGGAGCAGTGTGAAGGCAAAAGAAAGTGCTTGCTTGATAAACATTAGCAACTCTCTCATATGTTCAGATATGCAGTTCAGGTATTGAGTATATGAAGGAGTGGGGAGGATGAGGTTTCTCTCTAGGTGACCAGAGGAGGTTATCTTGGGTGGTTCTAGAATTAAGGGAGAAGACTGAGCTGAGGGTAAAGGTAGTGGGCAATAGAAAGGTTCTGGGATGACCTTCTCCCTGCCCCAAAGTCACTGGAAAGGAGTAGCTCTGGCTCAGACTACTGACCTGATCATAGCTGCCATTCTCTTTTGCCCTACTGGATCCATCTGCTAATGATTTTTGCTGTAATTCCTAGCGTGGTTGTGGTTGTGTACTGGGATTTATTTATTTATTCATTTATTTTTATTTTTTTGTTTTTTGCTCTTATTTTAGAAAGCCAGCTTCAATAGAAACTAGATCTTTAAAAGTTTTTTTGTTTTGTTTTGTTTGTTTTTTATGTATGGGATTTGTTTCAAAGTGACTGGAGGGTCAGGAGGGAGATGGGTAGGAATAGAAATAATAATCTGTATGTAATTATAAGATTGACTATAAGGCTAGATGAAGACTACACAGAGCTTATGAGAACATTCTACTTTTGCATGTGGGAAAATTTGCATTGAAAAGGTTTTTTAACAGCAAAAAAAATGAGAGTTGCATAAAATAAAGAGAATGTGATACCATTTATATAAATACAATTATATAAACAGTATTATATATTTAAATAGTATTATATATTTTATACTTGCAGCAAAAATTTAAAATTTTATAGAAATAATGAATATGAACTTTAGGATAGTGATTGTGAGGAAAGTGGAAAAGAAATTGAATGAGCAGGGCATACATAGGGTATTTTACCTATATCTGCAATAATTTTTTAAAATTATTTGAAGGAAATATGGCAGAATACTAAGAGTTATTAAAATGGAAAAGTATTGTTATATTCTATCTAATTTTTGTCTATTTGAAATATTATATCACATTAAAAAGAATAATGAAATGCTGGGATTCTTTAAGAGTTTTTCAGTTGCCACAATTAGAGCATCTGCAAATGTAGGCTGAATTGAAATGAGGACCTCCCACCCCAGTTAGCCATGTGCTTCCTCATGTATACCTCCTGTCTCATGCTATGGAGCAAGCAGGATGAAACATGACATATGCAACCAATAAAATACCAATGTGAGGGGTGACCTCAAGCATGATGTGTGGTAGGCCTACATCTGCTACAAAAAAAAAAAAAAAAAAGGAACATTCTATAATCAAAACCTTTAGTGTTTTCCTTTTGAAGGATCAAGTCTTTAGCTAAAAAAAAAAAGTTGCACCTTGAAGCACTGCTCATCATATTAATACCTATCCATACAAGTGAGTTAAGTAGAGCAGTCTTCATACTTATATTCTGAATTTTGCATGGAATTTGAGGAAGAGAATGCAAGACTAAATGGAACTTGAATAATTCAGACTTTGAGAGTAAGTACCCAACTAAGCAATGAATAGTAAAAGTCATTGAGCTTTTTAGAAATATACTTGAGGGTGGAACTGCTAATAATGTAACATTAATTTGGAGAAAAAGGGCAGCATGCAGGATGTTTTCATTCATATAAGCAAACAACTAGAGAAAATAAGTAGCAAAATCTAAGAAGGAGGTATCTAGAGGGTTGATTAAATGATTTTTTTCTGCTTCTTTTCTTATATTGCCCGATTTTTAGAATATCCATTACTTTGGTAATCAAGGAAAAAGTAAAGACTGAAAACAAAGTTTGGCAGCTCTCAATTCAAGGCTTGCAAATTACAAAAGATTTTGAAAATTTAGAATAATTTGTGTATGGCAGTAAGGGAGACTATGATTTTTAACTTTTGCATTGTTTTAGACAATTGCTGGAAGACTCACAGGTAGGACTGTCTGATCCCTGTCCAGCTGAATCCAATTTATGGTTCTATAAAGTCCAATTAGTGGTTTCATAAAGCCAATTCTTCCTCAACTAATGCAGCATCAGTTTCTGTTATTGTTGCAGCTTGTTTGTTTCTGGTCTTTGCATACAGATTGAGCTCATTTGCAAGAATCCAGAACAGAATGTGTATTTCACATGATCTAATAGTACATCTGAGTTTCCTAGCTTAAGAATTTCTGTGTGCTCTCTACTTCTGAATCCAAAGATACTAAGTCATATCATGTCGTTTTTCAAATTCTCCTTTCCCTACCTTTTGATAATCTACACAGAAAGTTTGACATAGGAGGAATTTTATTTCACCCCAACTTTTGTGTAGTGCTCTTCTACAGAGGATGACTTCATTTTTAGTTCATTCTTGGCAGTTTTATTGTGTAAACAATAAGTTCTTTACCCATGGCCGGCTTGACCTTTTCAGACTTAATGTAAATTAAACTGGCTGGAGGCAGAAAAGACAGGGAAGGAGCCAGGAGAATGGGAAGGATTAGGGAGACCAGTCAAGTCCCATAGCTTACTTACACTGCTTGTTTTTAGCACTGAGGTCACTACAGAAACTAGTGCTCACCCTCCTGGGCTCCTAAAAACTGTTCCTAGGTGGTTGTGAAGGCAGCAGGATTGCTGGGTTTGAAAACAAAGTGAGCAGGACTCAAATCAACAACTACTGTTCTGTATTGTTCTTGTTTGTTTGTATTCCTGGTTATGGAATAAGAAGACCATTCCAATAGCAATCCAATTATTTCTTCTCTTTGCTCAACTTTCCTTCCTGACCAGACTGTAGGAGGGGAGGACAAAAACAGCAAGAGTAACTGTGTTTTGCAGTACTTTGCCCCTGCCTGACCTAATGGTGCCACAAATGAGAAGTGGTATCATCCAGCACTGACCTGCAGACCGTGTGTGTCTGTCTGTCTGTCTGTCTGTCTGAGGATTGAGCTCAGGGGCATTCTAGCTCAGGGGCATTCTACCTCCAAGCTATACGTGTGTGTGTGTGTGTGTGTGTGTGTGTGTGTGTGTGTGTGTGTGTGTGTGAGAGAGAGAGAGAGAGAGAGACTGACGATTGAGCTCAGGGGCATTATACCTCCAGCCCTATATATATATACTTTTTTGTTGTTGTTAATAGGGTCTCACTAGGTTGATGAGCCTTACTACTTGCTAAGGCTCCTCCAACTTGTGATCCTCTTGTCTCAGCCTCCCAAGTACTGGGATTACAGGCATGGGCCATACACCCAGCCCCAGAGCATGTCTTCTATGGAACTGTGCCATGAAATTATAGAATCCTCAATGTTCAGGATCAGAAGACTAAAGTGCTACCAGGTGTTAGATCCTGGGAAGCAATGAGGAGAAAGCACCCTGAATGCTTTTTTTTTAAAATTCCAACACCAAAGAAAATTGAGTCTCAAAACTAGGGCATTTATGCCAAAGGAAAAATATTAATAAATTAAAGTCACATTCTAAAACAGTTATTAGTTTATCAGTTATTGTGATTTTTTTAAATATTTCCTTTAGTGTGGATATAATTTAATGAAAAATGGTATCTATGAGGTACCCAACCCTATGCTGGGAATTTCATGGGCAACACAAAAGACCTTGGTGAGCCTGGCTCAGGAGCCTTTCCTTTGAGCAGTGGTGTTGAGCCACCAGGTCAGCCTCAGAGAGCCAAGGCTATACAGGTTTATTTATGAAGTGCCAGGAGTGTACTCAGTCATTTATCAGAAAGGAGTTAAAAGATGTTGAGAGGGATAGTTTAAATTCTGAAATAACCTTTTTTCATCTCACATAGGCTTAGGGGAGTTGCTGTGTAAGTATGTATTAGTAAAATGTATGTAGTATAAAATGTCATTCACTAAGTAACCTCCATTCCTCTGAATTAATTAGCCATCTTTTCTTCTAGACATGGCCCTGTCTTCACATTCAATGACTACAGCCCAACAAGTGCATGCCTAACCAAGAATGTTTATGACTGTTCTCCCAATATGTCTTCCTTATATACCGACTAAATCAGGCAGCATGGTTAAATATTTTTAATGCTTCTCTTTTTACTAGGCCTATATAGACGCTGTTTTTAATATTCACCCTATAGACATGAAAAATTGAGACAGTCATGTGGTGTCTTAATGCAGTGAAATTTTTATTCTTGTATAGCATTCATTATTCAGAATAATGAAATAGATTTATGACAGCTTTCTTATTTACTCATTTCCTGATCTTTGAAAATTTATTTTATAGGGAAGGATAAGTGACCACAAGTTGGTTCAGTGGGAGTATAGAATTTTTAAAAAATACTTACTGGATGCTATCCCATAATGGCAAGAAACTGTTCATTTTCTATTTTTTGGATTTGATGCTCTGGGCTTGAATGGGGACTGCCTTTCTTTCTGCTCTTTTATGTTGCTTCAAAGTCAAAAGAGCAGAACTCTTTGTGCAAGTTATGGTGTTGTGCTATATTGTAGATAATTCAGGGCTCATTGGCTATTGATGTTATTTTATAGTAGTTATGTGAGAATTGTTACTAAGACAGTGGCTCTCATGTAATTCTCATGATTGTAGAAATAGTCCTTTTTTTTTAATGTGGTACTGGGGATTGAACCCAAGGGCATTCTACCTCTGGGCGTGGTGATGCACGTTTGTAATCCCAGTGCTTGGGAGGCTGAGACAGGAAGATTGCAGGATCACAGGCCAGCCTTAGCTACTTAGTAAGGCCCTCTGCAACTTGGACCCTGTTTCAAAATAAAGAATAAAAAGCAGGACTGGGGATGTATCTCAGGTAGAATGCCCCTGGGTTCAATAAAAAAAAAAAGAATTGAGTCATATGTTACACTAAGACAAAAGTTACATACTTTTCTAATACCAATAGATATTGATAAACAGTCCTCCAAAAATTTTGTACCCACTTAAATATTCTTACCAATGAATCCGAATATTCACTTTCTTAACTATCAAAAACTGTTCTGTCTTAATTAAAATGTTCTCTAATACTGAATTTGAATTGTGTAGTCCACTTGAAGTATGAGAATGACTTCTAACAGAACTAGAACGTTCACATTTTGCACTTGCAAATGCTTCTGAAGCTTAATACAGACAACTGAATTTATTTAAATCAGATACTTTTTTATTTGGACTTTTAGTATGAAAGATGGGCTTCCTTGAAGATGGAAAACCTGGGAATAGAGAATGTCTCCCCCTTTAGCGCTGGCCTTTCTGCATATTGTTGCAGATGCTAACCTCAGTTGGCATGGTTTAGTTCAAAGGAGAAAGGAAGGAAGGAATCAACTTACCCTTTCAAGAAAATATATTGAGAATCTTCCATGTGCCAGGCATCTTGAGGATAAAAGGGAAAGAGAGAAAGAGAAGGTTTGCACTTTCATTCTTGTTCTCATTTACCTCTTTCCAGTTTTCTTGTGAATGATCTTGTGTGACTTCTTCATATTATACGAACTTTGTCGCTCTAAGAAATAATCATGACTAAACATAATACAACATACAAGAGAGCTGTCAAGTGGAGGATAGAAAAGCCACAGCACTTTTTTTCTTATACCTTATTCTTCCTATTTTTAGACATAGCATGTAGATGTAGCACTCAGCTATTTACTACAGTTAACAATACCTCGCCGTATTTATTTACTAGAATAAGAATACTTCTCTGTAGCTTAAATTGATGTTTTTAAAATAACAGCTTTTGCCAAATTCTTTTGGCAGCTACCCTAGACTGAAAGCACTAAAAATTGATTACTTGCAAATTGTTGCTAATAATTCCTTATTTCTGTAGCCCTTGCCACCCAGGCCAGGCTGGAGTCCCACATACTATTTTTATCTGAAGTGCTAAAGTGCCCATGCTGGTGACCTGCTACTGAAGTTGGGTGGGTTGACCCCAATTTCCTCCTGCATGTCTGCATTCTTTTCCATGCGTGCCCACAGATAGCATCACAGCAAGTTAATTTTCTGATTGATGTGAGGACTAACCAAAGAAAGCTTGTGTTTGGTGGCCAAAATACCACACAGCATGAACAGAGTGGAGCCGCTGGCCCATTTTATAGCTTTCTAATTGATAATCATTTCTCAAAGAGCACATTATTTGGCCATGTGGCAACAAACCAGTGTTGTTCCAGAGGCACTGGATGTGTAGATGCGTGTGAACGCCATAATAAATATAGTCCTCCTTTTGGAGGTATCCAAGAGGAAAGGGGAGGGAAAAGAAAATACCAATTTCCTCTGTACCAGAACTTGTCTGGCTTACATCAGTAGTTAAGATGTGGCACATGAAATCATGTAAGATTTTTTTATTTTATGGTAAAGGCTCCTGGTTCATAGTTAATAAGCAAGAAAAATAACTCTTTTTGGGGGGGGGGAGGGAAACTTGGAGAAAATATCTACATGTTGTACTCCATGTGTTTGCTCTTGGTTCACAGGACATGCCTAGTTCATGTTCCTTTTTTATAGGTCCAAAGCTGCTAAATACTCTCAGAAGCTTGTAGAAAAGTTATGTGAGAAAGCTAACATAGAAAGAGGAGGAAATCCTAGGACTCCACATACATGACACATCACAGGGGCAGAGTCACTGTAGCCATGGCAAAGACCTGAAAGCATTTCCACTATGATGAAATCGAGGGCAGCCCACAGATAAGTCAAGGAACTAAGGAGAAATTCTTCCCTCTTGAAAATGGCCCAGGGCTCCATAATGAGGATCTGGACCCTGCAGAAATTCAATAAATCTTATGTGAGGATTGCCTTGAGATGGGACATCTCAGTGGCCAGGGAGAGATGGGGAGGGGTGGACAGAAGGTGGTCTGGTAGAAGAGAAAGATAAGAAATAAACCCTGATGTTCACTTGACTCTGTTCTTTACCAGCAAACCACAGCATTGAGCAACAGCTAAAAAAGAGGGTGACTGATGGAGATGAATTGCAGCAAAATGACTGTACCTGAGGATCTTCTTTCTCCCCCACCTTTTATTCTTGGCCCATAAAGCCTTAAGTTTCCTCTGCAGAGCCAGGGCAGAACATCCAGAGCGCTGGAGCCATGTGTATCTGCCCCTTGTACTCATGGCCCCCTTTTCTTATGTATCCCATTGTCTTGATTCCTTTCATTTATGAAGGGGTAAAGAAGAAAATTGACTAGAGAAAGTATCTCCCAGTTTCATCTTTTACAGGTAAGGACATGTGAGCAGTTTGTGAGCTGAAATGGTGGTCTGAAATTTGACCCTGCCAGCCACAGGAGTCTGGGGTCACAGACACAGGGATCTTTCATTCTTTAATGCACAGCAGCAGCTTGAGCATCAGCATATTTTGCATCAGTTCTCCTTGACCCCAGGTTCGTGAGAGTAGCATACCTGGGCCCCAGGTCATGCCTGCAGGTGTGGTAGGCTGTCCACAACCCTGAGTTTAGGGATCCTAGGCTATTATGATGGGCAATAAGCTTATCTGCACTTTGCTCTGGAAGGAGACACTATCACTTATCTTTCAAGGCTATTTAGTATGGAAATGCAGATATCCTTGAAAGATAGTCCAGAACAAATGGTTACTGTACTTTGCTTGCAAAGCATATAGAAGCACTAGAGACTCAGGGAAAATTGTCTTCTACCTTGGGTTTGCTTCTCTTAAAAGAAGCTAGTACCCCCACTTCCCTTTCCATCTAGAAATTACCATTAGGGCTCAGCTGTCTTTCTCACTTAGGGAGACTGATGAGGTTGTAGCTATTTGAAAAAACCTGATGGACTTGTTTCTGGAGAAACAGCTAATAATAATAGGGTAGTACTGTCTCACATAATGTCTTTAGAGGTTGGAAGTATGTTACTTGGAGATAACCTTTGAACCTGAAAATGGCTCAGCAACATCTGTTCCTCCGTATTTTTCCTCCCTTGTCTTGATGTGAAGGGATTAATCTCAGCGCTCACTCCCCTATACATGCAATGATTCATTAAGCCTTAGGGAGAGACCTAGTACTTGGTCATGCTAGAAGCCCAACACATTTTTTATTAATACGTGAACAACCTAAGGGGAAAGAGTTGGGAACTTCAGGAGGCCCAGATAATGGGCTCCAGGAATTCTGGAGAGGATCTAAGGGCTAAACTTGCCAAGTCAGACTCTACCAAGGTTGCAGTTATGCAGCCAGGGGTTCTGCATTCTCAGGGGTGGCCTTAGAATCGCTGATAGTCTGTGCATGGGGACCAGTGAGCCCTAGTGCACTGCCACACCTTCTGGTTGAGGAGTGGGCCTTCCTCCCAGCCCTCTTCATCCTCTGATCTCTTCTTAGAGCCTTCTGTCTCCTCCAGCTGAAAACAGGGTCTGAAAGAACTGTCTCCTAAATTCTTTTAGCCTTTGAAGCTCTCACTTACAGGCATCTTCCATTTTTACTACTATGTGTTTAGCTTTTATAGTCTCTTTTGTGACTGTCCTTGCCAGTTAATATTATTCCTCCTGCCCTTTTGATAATAGACGGTACACTGCTAATGCTTCCAGTTTGCTAAATGCTTTCAAGCGTACCTAAGAGTGTACATAAAGTGAATTAGAGCCTAGTACATGTTAACACTAAAATATTACATTCCTGTTGTGGCCTTTAGGAAAGCTGGTTTATCCCACGTGTGCTTATTCATCACTGTTCATATCACCCTAATAGTAACCTGCACATTTGAGAACATCCTCGCTTTTATGCTAAAATGTATAGGTATTTGGGTTGGTCAGTGGAATTTTTTCAGGGGGAAAAAAAATGGAATGAGTACTGGCTCTTTAGTCAGTAGAATCCCCTTTCCTTATTTGATCATTTTATATGGACCTTCAAGCTGTCTGGTGCTCATCTCGGTATGTAATTGGCACCCAGGAGTATCCTGGAATAAGTGGTTGATTCACTTCAGCCTTTAGCAATATTGGTCATCAGCCACTTTTGTATCCTGTGGTTTTGAACAAGAAAAAAATCTTGTAAAGCCAATACAATGAAGCATGCACATGCAGATGAGATTGCAGGGTAGAGAGGGCAGTTCCTCTGGGGGCTCCACATTAGCTGGATCTCAGTGGGGTATGGAAGAGGTGGACGGTACTGTTGGCCTGAGTCGTTTTGCAGAATTGACTGTGTTGTACACTTCATTCCTATAAAGTCCACAGGTCGTTTTGTGTGAAGTAGCCAACGAGAGAGAGTCTGGTATGTGGCATTTACTTACTTTGTCTGCTTCTTTCACCAGTAACCCCTCGATTTATGGTGACTATTAGTATAATTAACACTGACACTCAGAGGACAGCTTGCTTCCAGACACATGCACACTTGCATGTTGTGTAAATCCTAGCCCCAAATTTTTCCTTCTTAGCTCAGAAAGGTGTCTCCACCCCTCGCAGTCTTTCCAGGGTGTGGGCCTGTGCTGTGTGTAGCTGTTTGTGCCCACATATTGGCATACATTTCAAAGCAACCCAAAAGAAATTGGTTGCTCTTGAAATAACAAGACAAAAAAGAACGGTTGTTCCGAACCATAACATCTGAAGAGCTGGAAACAGTTGTGTTTGTATGTGGTGCTAAAGCCAGAAAATTTCATGCGAAGGGAGTGATTGTAAACCAAGAACAGAAAAGCAGTTTTCCTAGATTTCAGATGTCAGACTCTCAGGCTGTCTAACTCACCCACTCAGCACCTCCACAGCCATCCCTCTAATGCGCTCACATTGTCAGTGATTTCTGTTGCTGCAGGTTTTGATGCCAGAAGACAAATAGGAAAATAGCACGCATATGCAACCCCAAAGCCGTTTTCTCCCAGAGTTTTTGATTGAGGTTAAACAGAAGCATCCCGATCATGCTGTCAGTTGGCAGGCAAAAGACATCACATTTTAAGATACACATAGTTTGAAAGCAAGCTAATCTTTTCTGGCTCATAAATAGACTAATTACATGTTTTAAATAGTATAGAGTGGAGTCCCTGTTTCAGATTAAGCCTGGTAATAGCAAGGTCCAGGACACTAGCAGACATTAGCCTGATGTCTCCAATTTGAGGATCCATAGCATGGTGCCAGCTCCCTAAGGGCCCGAGGCCTGCCGGGAACAACCAGGTAACGCTGCCTTGACCCAGGTAGGAGCCAATTCTCCCTGAGCACCAGATGGGTCACCCAGGAATACTTAACAGTTTATGGCTGTAATAATGTTTGGTTGCTGCCTAAAATCACTAATCCCAATATAGGCTAGGACATGCCAGTAGTGCCCTTTTTGCAAAATGTCAAGAAAAAAAAAATGTCTAAGAACTTAGCTTTGGCAGATGGGCAGATCTGTTTTCCATAAAGCCTGCTTCAGGGCTCATTGTTTTCTCACCTTTTCACTCCCTTTCATACTCCTGGGGGAACAAGGGCAGAACATTTAATGTGATCACATAGATTCAGAAGTCTTTGGAGAGTCATGTTTCTTGGTCACCTGTTAGTGGTACCTCCCTCCTCCGCCAGTTTGGTGACTTCAGAGGGAAACACACAGTGCCATGGTGAGAACTTTGGGCTTACCTCAGGCTTGATTCCTAGCAGCAGCACCTACTGGGCATGTTGCTTCACTTTTCTGCACCTCCATTTCCTCCCCAGTAGGCTTGTGGTAAAAATTAAATGAGGTCAAGTTTGCCAGGCACGGAGCATGGTCCTTCCTGGAGGCACCAAATACATTTATATCCTTCAAATTTCAGGTTAAATAGACTCTTATGTTGGACTTCCCTTACCTACATGTTTGCTTGGAGGAGACTCAGAACAGGGGGTGTTATTTGGGGTTTTGAGTGTGCTCCTGAGGACTCAGAGCCAGGCTCATTACCAAGTAATGAAGGCCCCATAGCGTCCCAAGACAGGCAAGAAGTCAGCTCTTCATCCTGGGTGGATCTCTGACACCTTCTGCCAAGGTCTTGCTCTTCTTACCATCCCTTATAGAGAACCATAAACCTACATGTAAGAATATATTGTTATGAGGGGTGTGTGTGTGTATAATACTGGGAATTGAACCCAGGGCATACAACCACTGAGCTATATCTCCAACCCCTTTTTATTTTTTATTCTGAGATGGAATCTCACTGAATTCCTGAGAGTAGCCTCAAACTTTTGATCCTCCAGTCTCATCTTCCTAAGTACTGGAACTATAGGTGTGTGCCACTGCACTTGGCTGTATCATTGTGTTTTAATACTGGTGAGACTTATCAATGTGAAAGTAACCTAAATGCTACTTCAGACTTAGTAGTGAAACTTACTTCCATTCTTATTCATGTTTTATCACATCTTATTTTAAAGTACAATGCAGGTCTGTTTTGTGGCTCATTCCCTCTTTCCACTAATTCATTGCTTAATGAATTTTTTTTTTAACATCCATTATGTACCAGGTGGTGTACCACCTTATAAGGTACTAAAATTATACAAGACATGATATCTGGTTTAAAGAGCTCAATTTGTGTTAGAAGAGACAGACTTCTGTTCCTCAAGTTATAAAACAAAGCGGATGGATGGATGGATGGATGGATGGATGGATGGATGGACGGATGATATTATCCATCCTTTGTACTTCCTGCACTTTATCCCTTCACTTGATGTGGTAATCCAGATACTAGGAGTAATACTATTTCTTCGTGGCATTACCTTTTTGAGGGTAGGGGTGCATTGTAAATTTTATGTCATATTGGGGTATAGAATGTCAGACAGATGCATGTACATAGTTATTGGTGTTCTTCCCACCAGTTCCCTCCTTCTCCCTCCCCATGAATGTCTTTGATATTGGAATTGGTAGTTTTGTATACATTCATAGCATTGTTTCTACTATTACACTCTTTATGACTTCATCTCCTGGCCCTGATCTCCCTCAGTCATTCCCCTGGAGTCTCTGCGTGGAGGTTTCTCAGAAGACTGGGAATGACCCAGAGATACACTCCTGGGCATCTTCCTAGTGGGTGGTATTACTTTTAAACCTCAGAGTTTGTCTCAGTGCTATTGCTACTTACTAGCTGATTGAATTCAGGTGTGGGGCTCTGTAGCTCTTTGGTCCTCATTTCCTTTTGCTGTAAAGTTAGGACTACTGTTTATAGCACAAAAGGGTTTTATCACCTCCATTTTCCCCAGTATCACTGGTTTTTGTTTGTTTGTTTGTGTGTGGTACTGGGAATTAAATCCTCCATACCCCAGCCCTCTTTTATTTTTTGATCCAGAGTCTCGCTAAGTTACCTCATGCTGGCCTTGAACAGGTGATCCTTCAGTCTCAGCCTCCCAAGTACTGGAATTATAGGCATGTGTCACCACACCCAGTCCCCTCATCACATTTTAATGAGCTTCCTGTCCTGGGTACTTGTCTAATGTTGCGAACGTGATTCTAAACTCTCTACTATGTTTCTAAATTCTGGATGTGTGCTTCCAATGCCTGTTTATTCTATTTCTACACACAGCTAAGTTTCAAAGTGGAAAAAAGTGTGGCCTTATTTTTTAAATCTAATTGAAGATGAGGTTAATAAAACTATGTTCTACTTTACAGAGTCCATTTGAAGAGTATTCTATAATACCTTGGCTTTTAACCCTTTGAGGCATTGATTTTACATGGCTAGCTGTGCATGGTCTTAAAAGGGAATTTCAGTGGCATGTGTTTGCTGAGCCCCTCACAGGATGGGGAAACAGATTCTGTAACATCAGGGGAGAAGCTTGACAGAGAGCACAGCTGGCTAAACGCTGCCACTTTACCCTGCCTTCTGGGGACTATCATCCCATCGGCTGTGTGCCCATCGCTGCTTCTCCCTAAGTCTGTGGGCAGAAGGATGTGGAGTAGGGAGTAGGAGAGCCTAGGGGGAGGGGAGGGAGCGACAGGGAGTGGGTGTGGGCAGAGGTTGCAAGGCTGCCAGGGTTCTGTGTGTGCCGGAAGTGCAGGTTTGGCTGTGAGGAATGGAATGTTCCCTCTTGCCCTCCAAGAGCAGAAACAGCTGTGGAAGAACTTGAAAAGAAAATTGCTAAGTGAAAAAAAATAAAAATAAAAACTGACTATGAAAATAAAATCTACACTAGAAAACCCAAAAAACAATAGCGTGGTTGCCATCTTTCCATACTATTTAGGAAAACTTGCCTCCCATTTAGGATTTCTTTTTAGTTAAGGGCAGGATAAATTGTCTGCCCAGCCATTCCTTCCCCAGGAAAGGCTAGGATTGTCTGGATAGAAAATGGATTCATTATTCTGATCACCAGATTGCTATTATTTTATTCCTCCTAATGAGGGACCAGAACCTGTCACTTGCTTACTGCATGAAAACTTAAAGCAAATGTTAGTTTCCAAAGGAGATTTCTGTGGGTAGAGAATTATTGTCAGCAAATTTAACGGGAAGTCTTGTTTTTAGCTGGAAGTTTAATCCTTCAGCCAAGTTCCCAACGATATTTATTTTAGATCAACATCTTTAAAAAAAAAAAAAGTCCCTTTATGGCTTAAACTTTTAATAGTTTTAGACAAGAGTAAGCGGAGCTAGACTAGAACTTGCCTTTACACATTAGAGTTGATTATTCAATCCTTTTTTTTTTTTTTTTTTTTTTTTTTTTTTTTGTGCTGGGGATTTAACCCAGGCGCATTCTACCTCTAAATTACATCTTAACCCTTTTAAAAAATTTTTTATTTTGAAACAAGGTCTCACTAAGTTGCTGTGGCTGGCCTCAAACCTGTGATCCTCCTGTCTCAGCCTCCTGACTGCTGGGATTACAGGGATGCACCACCATGCCCAGCTCAATCCTTCTTAATAAAGGCTTATTATATACATTTACTTCTTAGTCCAAAAGGCTTATTTTGGGCCATTATGGACAATCTTATGTATGAAATAGTAACTCTCTGATCTCAAGTCTGCTTTATGCTCTCATATTTTCTGTATTTGCTTTTTTTTTTTTTTTTTTTTTTTGTGGTACTGGGGATTGAACTCAGCGGCATTCTACCTCCGAGCTACACCCCCAGTCCTATTTTTTATTCTTTATTTTGAAACCAAGTCTCACTAAGTTGCGGAGTGCCTCACTAGGTAGCTGAGGCTGGCTGCGAACCTGGATCCTCCGGTGTCAGCCTCCTGAATGCTGGGATTACAAGCGTGCGCCACCACGCCCGGCTGTATTTGCTTTTTAAACAACATGCTAGCCCTACAGTAGCTAAACTAGTAGAAGAGGGTAGACTAAATTATACTCTAGGAAAATTATAGGATCAATTACTGTCCTGGTGCCTCAGTCTCTAACTTATATCAGCCCCTAGTTTTGTGAAAGTCCACGGGCCCTCCTCTCTGTGTCTTTGGGCTGAGTGGAGAATCACCACAGAGCAGAAAGGGGCAGTTATCCAGTGGGCAGTGTAGGGTCAAGGCTCCTTCCCCAGACCGTATCATTTTTTAAGAAAAAACAGGTCTAGCCCTCAGTTATCTGAGCCAATTGTTTTAACTCTCCACATTACTCTGCACATACAATCACAGCTTTAATCTCTGACTCCAGTTCTTACCCTTATCTTCTAAATGGTAGAAACTTGGACATCACTGTGCTATGTCACTAAACTTGGAAAGACTAGGAATCACTAAGTTGGAGTCGGATCTCACTTAGCAGAACGTTAGGGGGAACTTCCCAGTGGTTTTTGGCCTAATCTGGGGAGGTTTAAAAATGTGCCTCTACCTTAAAATGGTTTAAAAATGGCCTTACCACAGCAATTGAACTGGAAGCTCTGGGAGTGGGGTGTGTGCTTAAAGTCCCCCACATGATTCTTATGGGCAGCAGAGGTGAACTACAACCAAAGATAAAGAGAGGGCCTAGTCCAGAGAACTGCCTTCGCAAGACCTGTCATCATAAACCAGAGGCACCTGTCGGGCCTCCTCCCAAAGCTGTTTTGCATTAATCTGCCATGGCACACGGGGAGACTTCTTGGTCTCCCTGTCACTCCTGGTTTCTGCTGGGCTGTTCAAGAAACCATCATCTGTGCTTCAACAGGTGCATATATTAGAACCCAGGAGTGCGACAACCTCATTCTGAATTGTCAGTGCCCACAAGTCAAGCAGTGAGACAGATCTACTTTAAATGCCAGTCCTATACACAAGATAGATGAGCCCTACACTCAGTCCTTCCCCCCAGAAATCCCTTGTCAGGACCAGGCAACATCTGCAGTTGCCTGGTGGGAAGTGGTGGGCCTGGTTCTGGAGTTGACAACCATAACTCATTTTGTTGCTCTCCAGACAACCCAGAAAAAAAGGAAAAAGAAAGAGGGGATTGCCTTTTGCAAAAAAAAAAAAAAAAAAAAAAAAAAAAGAAGAAGAAGAAAAAGAAAGGAGGGGCTTTAAGAGTTAAATTACACAGCTCCTTTTTTTTTTTATTTTTAAAGTGAGTAGATTTCTTGTTGCTGTTGCTGAGAAAAATAAATTGATACCACATGTTGCTTCCAGACAAAACGCTCTCTGTGTTCCAGGGGAAGCACATGCAGCTGGTGTCTGGGTTAGTGGACAGTCTCCACAAGGTAAACACGGCTTGGAAGTGGCCTAGGGTAGCAACAGTTAAGAAATTCCCAGTTATTCCCAACTGGCACAGCACCTTTGAAGTACTTTTAAAAGTTTGCAGTCCTTTCTTGGAAGCAGCCGCCCTCTCACCTTTTGGCTTAGAGCATATGATGCTCGGAAAAGAGTAAGTTAACGTGTGGTGTCACTGCTTCCGTGTGTGGGATCTGACAGTTGTTGAGAGTGACTTTATGCTTGGCATGCTGCGGAGTAACATGCATGCAAAGCCTCACTTAATCTTCCCAAAGGTCCTAGGAATGGGCAGAGAGCCTTTTAATCCCCATTTTTGCAAAGGGGCAAGTGCCAGACCAGGGTGCCATGCCCAGGGTCTGTCTTTATCATCATGCTGCCCTCCTCCACTGGCCACCTTAGATTGCACGGTGAATCATCTGCTTTGTAAATTATTGGTGGAATACTCTTTCATTTCAGGCACCTTCTCTTTGATACCTGATTTAATGTTTGGGATCCATCTGTTTTTATAACCAGTTGGCATATATGTGGGGAGCACGGACACTTTATCATCAGCAATAAATGTATCTTGCAATAAAAAGCTGTGTTCATCATAGCAAGAAAAATAATTACCAGATTCTGACCAGTACAGCCATCTTTATGCTAATTTCTCCGAGGTGGGCCAGGTAAAGAAATCTCTAGGCAGTGGCCCACACAAAGAACGCAGTCAGCAGGGCTATGAAATGTGAATTCCATCATGCTGCCTCCTCCCACACCTGCTGCACATGCCTCCTTGAAGAGTTATGCCACTAATTGCAGCTGCAATCATAGGACACAGGTTTGCCAGTTCTATTACTAATTAACCTAATGGGTTTCTGCCCCATTGCAGGGCTGCTTCAGCATAAATCACTTTGTACAAGATTGACATAAAAATGAGATGGGGAGTATTCTTATCCCTGCTCTCTCTTCAGACACATTGTGATAGAACTGTTGTAAGGGTTCTGTAAATCGTTGGGTCCAAGCTGGTGAAAAACTGGTGGATTTGTGTGATAGAACTATTGTAAGGGTTCTATAAATCCTTGGGTCCAAGCTGGCAAAAAATGGTGTATTTGGTCCTGATGTTTGCTTTCTTGTAATTCATCAGAATCTCGATTTTGAAGTAGTGGACTTATGGGTTTCTTTGTTTTGTTTTGTTGCAGTAGTGGGGATTGAACCCAAGGGCATTCTACATCCAAGCTACACCCCTAGCCCTATTTTTTAATTTTTATTTTGAAACAAGGTCTCATTGAGTTGCAGAGGGCCTCACTAAGGAGTTGAAGCTGGCTTCGAACCTGCAAACCTCCTGTCTCAGCCTCCCAAGTATTAGGATTACAAGCATGCAACACCACACCCAGCTGAAGTAGTGGATTTAAATAACTGGAGCAATTCCCATGGTTTGTGTTGGGATGGCTTCTTGGCTTCGTTAGAAAGCAGATGTGATGACAGAGTGGCCTGAGCTCCTGCACTAGGAGTCCTGGTCAGTAATATGTAACTTATCACCTCAGCTTTAAGAAAAAGCACATCTCTAGTTCTTTGGCAAATTAACATTGGCCTGCCTCATAGGGTATTATTTCACAAATATGATTTTGAAAAATCACTCTAGTTCTATCAAAACATTCCACCATCACTTTCTGCTCCCAATCTCCACTGATGGAAATTCTTAGAAATTTAGACTAGGATAATTGTTATATGAATTAGTAGAAGAAAACCATGGAATGTTTTTAATGCTATTTTTGTTGGGATGAGGTACCATCTGAAATCTTAGAGATTAATTTTCATTATCAGGTAGGGTGTGGAGAAACATTGCACTGCTGATATTTATCTTTTCTCTGTCACCAAAACTTACATTGAGAAGCTAATAATTAGAATCTTCACTTTGAGGAAAGCAGTACTATGCATTTCTGGAGTCTGACCTTGCCAGGGTGTGCGGCATTTGAACCAGAAATGGACAGGTGAGCCAGATTTATTGGCCTTTGTCAATGCCCCACTTTCAGGTTATGGATTTTAAAAATGGAAGGCTGGCCGGCCAGTGTGAATAGAAGGCTCCTGTGATAGGGGACTGTGAGTGTGGTGGTGGCCCAGTTTTTATTTGTGTTGTTTTAGTAATATAACTGGAAAAACCTGTCCAAGCATTCTGTAGATAATATGCCTGAGGGAATGTATTCTGCCCCTAACAAACCTCTAAAGTGAGTCAAGCAAAGATTGAACATGAAGCTAATTAATAAGCTGGGCTTTGTTTTAGAAACTGAGGGTAGTCAGCATCTGTTTGCATGGTGGCCACTGTCCCCTGCTGAGAAAGATGCTGTGAGGAATGCCTTCCTGAGGAAAGCGAGCATGTGCTGCATTGTGAGCTCACATGTTCAAGTTTGCTCTTCTGAAAGACACTTTCTTTAAAAACAAACACACACACAAAAAAACTTGAAGACATTTTTGGGGGAAGGCACCAAATTATCACCCCAACATCCTCATAAATAATATTACAATAATGTTATATATTTGTAACCCTCTTCTTTCTTAAATGTTAGTTTCTTTAGGTGTTTTCTTTTTTTTTTTTTTTTTTTGCGGTGCTAGGGATTGAACTCAGGGGCATTCTACCTCCGAACTACACCCCCAGCCCTATTTTTTATTCTTTATTTTGAAACCGAGTCTCTCTAAGTTGCGGAGTGCCTCACTAGGTAGCTGAGGCTGGCCACGAACCCGGATCCTCAGGTCTCAGCCTCCCGAATGCTGGGATTACAAGCGTCTTTAGGTGTTTTCTTGAACTATTAGTACAAATAGACTAAATGGTGATTGTAAATAATTTGGTGGTGGACCTATGAAGGACTATAAAAAAAGCACTGGATTAGAGTTGGGGAAACCTGTTTCAGTTTTGGTTTGTTAGGCACTAGCTATTAAGTTATTTAGTATATGTTAGCCTGAGCCTTCATATATAAAATTAAAGCACTGATATACTAACTTTACAGACTTATTAGTAATAGGGACAATGAATCTAAACACTAGGGTTCTCTAACTGGCAGTGCTTTAATCTGGCAGGCCCTCAATTCTTTACCCTTGCAATTAGGGACCTGGAGGGTGGGCATATCTTCATGGTCCTTCCCTGCCCTGCAACCCTGGGGTTTTGGCCCTCCATGTGGGTGTTCCAACCCTTTACCACATGCTCTCACAGAAGCTTAATGTCTATCTCCAAATTTAACCAGTTGTAGCTTGTAATTGCATAAAATTATATGTTGAGATATAGAGTTATGGTAATACATGGACATCAAAAAATCATATGGAGATTTTGGAGTTCTATAAAATGTTATATTTTTCTCAGTAGTTTTAGAATTGATGAAATGAAAATACATTTTAAAAAATATTGTTGCCTAAATGTTGCTTTTTTTCTTCTTCTTCTTTTGGTACTGGGGATTGAACTGAGGGGCATTCTACCTCTGAGCTAGACCCCCTAGCCCTATTTTATTTTTTATTTTGAAACAGAGTCTTGCTGGGTTGCTGAGGCTGGCCTTGAACCTTTGATATTCCTGTCTCAGCCTCCCAAGTACTGGGATTGCAGGTGTATACCACCATGACCAGCTGCCTACATGCTTTTTAAAGAGGGAATAGCTGGCTGCTTAAAGATTGTTCATTCTTATTCTAGGTGTTGGTGTGAACTCCTTCCAGAATCTAGAGCAAAGGAGGCTAGCCAGGTGGGAGTAATTATTGAGGAGTCCACATTGTCTGCCCCCACACCTCCCCAGCCTCAGATCTTCCTATTTTCTTAACCAGAAGCTTGTGCTTATGTTTTTATTGACTACATCGAGTCATCTGAGTACTCAGTAGTGGAACTGCCTTGCACTTACCTGCTTTCTGAACTTTGCAGAGTGCATGTCAAGAGCATGCTTCATGCCTGTTTCATAGAGAGAGTGTTTCACTTTTTAAAGAAAAGTCATTTCTGAACCATTAGTAGAGATGCCATTATTCTTTTTAAAAACCGTGTGAGTGCAAAGGAAGCAAGATACACAGTCTCCTGGGCAACGTTTGTTTCCTCAGATACTCAGCGTGCTGCCTGTTTTCTTCTCTCAAGTGCATCTTGATGGCTGTTGTAGAAATGCCGACTTAGGACCCTTGATTGCTAATGTTCATTGCCCAGCCTGAACAGCAGTCCCTTATTGCATGAGGACACACATAGGAAACACCGAGTATTTTGGGTTATTTACTTATGGTAAAATCCTGCTGACTTTCTGTGTTTTAAAAACATTCTGGTAGAACACATGTATTTGTATCGTCTACATAAATACAGTTGATGATTGCCAATTTAAAAAAAAAAATGTGGTAACTTTAGGGATTGTTCATATTTAATATAGCACCAGGCTCTATCTTTCATCTTTGATGTGGAAATGAAAACTCATCTGGCCTGCAGGTGCTATTCCAGATGTGGAGAATACCATCAACTCCTCTTTTTTATGGCACACGAGGCATTTTACAGGTTAGAATGAGCTGGCCCCAGGCCGTGAGCCCTTTTCACTGTGGACTCCACACTTGACAAGAGCACCAAGAACACCCCCCCCCCCCCGACTTCGTAGTGTGACTGGCTTCTGAAGTGTATTATCATCTAACTTCTTTATGTCATCCCTGGCAGGGAGGGAGAGCAGCTGGATATTCTTAGGACCATAATGAAGATCCTGACCTGCAGTTGTTGCAGACAGCTTGAATGGTTTATTCAGGGTCACATGTGTGGTCAGTGGCAGAGATAGCACTGGATCTGGGTCATCCCTATCAACTGGGTGTATCCACTAAGCTAGAAGGAAGATTGTTGTAAGACTGGGTACAGTCATTAAGGTTTTGAGGGTATATGCCCCACTTTTTAAAAATAGACCTTTTATTTTAAAATAGTTTGAGATATACAGAAAAATTGCGGAGAGTACAGAATTCCCATATACCCAACATCAAATTTCCCCTAGTGTTAATGTCTTACAGTACAGTATATATGTCACAACTGATGAGACAATATTATATGAGCTAAAGTCCCTAGGTTATTCAGTTTCCCTCATTTTTCCCAATATCTTTTTTCTGTTCCAGGATCTCATCTAGGATACCACATTATATTTAGGTTTTCTGTCTCCTTAGGCTCTTCTTGGATGTAACAGTTTTAAGGAGTGCTAACTAGGCTTTTTGTAAATGTCCCTTTATTGGGATTTGTCTCATGTTTTTCTTATGATTAGGCTGGGGTTATGTGTTTTCGAAGGAATATTAAAAAGAAGTTGCCATTTCACCACGTCCTACCAAGGGTGCATACTGCAGCATGACTTGTCCCTGTTGCTGTTGACCTTGATCACCCACCTGGTTTTGATAGTGTTGATAGTGTTCATCAGGTGTCCCCACTGGGCAGTGAACTCTTCCTCCCTCTTTTCACACTGTACTCTTTGGAAGGAAGTTACTGTGCTCACACTGCATTGAGGGCGGAGTATCTATATAAATTATTTTAATTCTAAAAGGGAGATTTGCCTAAATCTTTCATCAACCCAGAAAATCCTGCTCTACCATTCTTATGTCTGCCAGATGTCATATAATAAAGTATGAAATTGTGGTAGCATGGAGTCATAGAAAGGACAGGTAAAAATTCATACTGTTACTGCATTCACAGAAGTGGTTAAGGAAAGGTAGATTCTGCCTCTTTGCTAGTGGAGGAGGGGACCTTAAGAGAGTAGCCACCCACGTGATTAATTACCCTTAGAGAGCCAGGGAGGTTTGTTACAAAGTGCAGGGGAGGGAGTAGTGTGTTGATAAATTATAAGTGTGAACTGTAATAGAGGAAATATAATTACAGAAAGGGCAATAAAACTTAGGAATTCAGGGAAAACAACATCGTTGACCTTATACATTCCTAGTGTCTTCTGCGTATGAAACCATCTTCCCACCTCCTGGATCTGACAGCTTCCATTTAACATATTGTCATTTTATTCCCAGTCAAGGAGGGTCATGCAGATGTTTGTCTTTTTTTAGTTAGTTTTTTTTTTTTTTTTCTTTTGGCCATGAAATTAAGGAGGCTTTAAAAAACAAGGAGTCTGCTTAACTATTTCTTCTGACTTTTCAGTTTTGAACCACTCCAGCTCATACTCTGTATTTTCCCTTCTCTCTCTGCAGAACTCTATCCGGCACAACCTGTCACTGCACAGTCGATTCATGCGCGTCCAGAATGAGGGGACTGGCAAGAGCTCTTGGTGGATCATCAACCCTGACGGGGGGAAGAGTGGGAAAGCTCCCCGGCGGCGGGCTGTCTCCATGGACAACAGCAACAAGTATACCAAGAGCCGTGGCCGCGCAGCCAAGAAGAAGGCAGCCCTGCAGACTGCCCCAGAGTCCGCAGATGACAGTCCATCCCAGCTCTCCAAGTGGCCTGGAAGCCCCACCTCACGAAGCAGCGATGAGCTGGATGCATGGACAGACTTCCGCTCACGCACCAATTCCAATGCCAGCACAGTCAGCGGCCGCCTGTCACCCATCCTGGCAAGCACAGAGTTGGACGACGTCCAGGACGATGACGCGCCGCTTTCCCCCATGCTCTACAGCAGTTCAGCCAGCCTGTCACCCTCTGTGAGCAAGCCATGCACTGTGGAGCTGCCACGGCTGACTGACATGGCGGGCACCATGAATCTGAATGATGGGCTGGCTGACAACCTCATGGACGACCTGCTGGATAACATCACACTCCCATCTTCCCAGCCATCGCCCACTGGGGGGCTCATGCAGCGGAGCTCTAGCTTCCCCTACACCTCCAAGAGCTCTGGCCTGGGCTCCCCAACCAGCTCTTTTAACAGCACAGTGTTTGGACCCTCATCTCTGAACTCCCTGCGCCAGTCTCCCATGCAGACCATCCAAGAAAACAAGCCAGCCACCTTCTCTTCCATGTCACACTATGGCAACCAGACACTCCAAGACCTGCTCACTTCGGACTCGCTCAGCCACAGCGACGTCATGATGACCCAGTCAGACCCCTTGATGTCTCAGGCCAGCACCGCTGTGTCCGCCCAGAACTCCCGCCGCAACGTGATGCTTCGCAATGACCCGATGATGTCCTTCGCCGCCCAGCCTAACCAGGGGAGTCTGGTCAATCAGAACTTGCTCCACCACCAGCACCAAACCCAGGGCGCTCTCGGTGGCAGCCGTGCCTTGTCGAATTCTGTCAGCAACATGGGCTTGAGTGACTCCAGCAGCCTTGGGTCAGCCAAACACCAGCAGCAGTCTCCTGTCAGCCAGTCTATGCAAACCCTCTCGGACTCTCTCTCAGGCTCCTCCTTGTACTCAACTAGTGCAAACCTTCCCGTCATGGGCCATGAGAAGTTCCCCAGTGACTTGGACCTGGACATGTTCAATGGGAGCTTGGAATGTGACATGGAGTCCATTATCCGTAGTGAACTCATGGATGCGGATGGGTTGGATTTTAACTTTGATTCCCTCATCTCCACACAGAATGTTGTTGGTTTGAACGTAGGGAACTTCACTGGTGCTAAGCAGGCCTCATCTCAGAGCTGGGTGCCAGGCTGAAGGATCACTGAGGAAAGGGGAAGTGGGCAAAGCAGGTCAGTGCCTCATGCTGTGATGTAACAGTGACTAGGTGGGGTGATGGGAAGCCTGTCTTCTGCTTACTTTAAACTAACACGGAGAACCGTGGAGCTGTAATGCACAATAGTATAGTTCACCTCAAGGTTTTACCTGCATACCAGATAAGGCTGCCAGGGGCCCTCCCCAGTTTGCTTACAGCTCAGGAATTTTGCCACCAGTAAAAAGAACACACACATTCAGAGATCTCATTCTTCTTTGAATCCTGGTGTCCTCTCTTAACTATGACACAGGTCCCATATT
The DNA here is from genome assembly GCA_004027655.1 of Graphiurus murinus. Taxonomy (NCBI): domain Eukaryota; kingdom Metazoa; phylum Chordata; class Mammalia; order Rodentia; family Gliridae; genus Graphiurus; species Graphiurus murinus. Next base: position 70,546 of record PVLC010001547.1, on the reverse strand, counting down.
GGATGGATGGATGGGTGGATGGAGGGATGAGAATAGAAATAAAGGGGCAAAGGGGATGCTTAGGACATAATTCAAGATGAAGGACCCTAGCCAAAGGACTTCCTTAGAAGGATGTAGGTCCAATATTACTGTTGTCAATCTTTGTTTTGGTTTCTTCGTCTTTTTTTCCCAGTAAACTAATAATTATGTGACTTCTAATTTAACTGTAGAATGTGTATTTCTGGACTCTTTCATATATGCTAGTATTTCCACAAGAAGCAAGACCAGTTAGATGATTCTTCACCATAGTACTAGGAATCTTTATTAGCACAGGATGTAAGTATTAAAAAAAAAATTAGAATTGAATTGAATACACAAGTTTTTCTATGAGAAAGTGCTTACTCATGTACTTTTCCTTCTCCAACCTATGAATGATGTCAAACAGAGTGACGTGGGTTGTGAATAGTGACAATTTTTAAATGGTGACATTTTCGTGCTGTTGCAACCAGAAATATCAGGCAGCATGATGTGATGAGAATGGCATTTGATGGAATCTGGAGTAGAGGGTTTGGTCTCACTTCCACAGCTTTCTGGCTACAGTCATGGCCATATTTCTGAACCTCAGTTTCCCATTTTATAAAACGAAGCCACTGGCCCCTTTTGCTTCACAGGATTATTATAAGAATCAAATGCACAAAAGTTTATGGAAATGCTTTGTAGCCCGGCATGGTGGCACATGCCTGTAATCCCAGTACTTGGGAGTCTGAGACAGGAGGATTGCAGGTTCGAGGACAGCCTCAGCAAGTAGTAAGACTCAGCAACCTAGCAAGACCCTGTTTCAAAATAAAATCAAATAGGACTGGGGTATAGCTCAGAGGTAGACTGCCTCTGGGTTCAATCCCCAGTCCCAAAAGAAAAAGAAAAAGTACTTTGTAAAACACAGTGGGCTGAAATACATATAGTGAAATTAGGTAGACACATTGAGGACAGATAAGCAAGCAGACAGCTCAGAGATCCCACAACTGGACCCAGAATCTATATTTCTTAAATGACCTGAACCATGGTAGTTCTTCCTAATTTTCTCTAGGTGCTTTGGACTGAACCAGATAGCAGATAATAAACAAACTTGCCCTGGAACTCTCTTCCCTGAGAAGTAAGGGAAGGACTGGGGGCTTCTGCTATAGGTTTGTACCCTACACATGCCCGTATTGAAGGGCTCTTCTCTATACCCCAGCTCTCTGGGGGTTTTTTTGTTTTGTTTTTTTTTCTTTTTTTAATCTCAGCAAGCTGTTTATCCCCTTCTTTAAATGATGTGAAAGAGAAAAGGAATTCAAAGCCATAAAACCCAGGCTTGTTTAACCCTCCACCATGGGGAAGGAATTACAAGAGTCTCCTATGGTGAGCTCACTGAAGCCCCTGGTTGCTGCAGAAAGGGGAATGTCAAGAGTGTTGTGAGGCTAAAGCTTCTCAGCTCTCCCAGGCGTGAGCAGGCCCCTAATGGTACACAGACATCTGTTCTCACCATTCAGTAGCCCTCGAGCTGGTAAAAAGGCTGTAATGGAAGCTAAAGAGGGTGACAATACTTTCATGCCAGCCAGTTCAGTACCATACCAGAACTTAGGCTGGGGGAATTTAGATTTCGACTTGAGATTAGGTATTTGGCTTTTGAAAAATAAATGGCTTATCTTTCAGAATGTGATCATTGGCTTCTAAAGACACAAAGTTTTGATGTAGCTCTAGTTGTAAGGAGGCTACTTCCTGGTACATTGAAAAGAATGAATTCAGAAGAAAAATACCATTAATTTTTGTCTGATTTTTCAAGGGTAGATTTTCCTTTTGAATAGCAGACCTTTCTTGTATGTGTGTAATTACAAAAGCTTGTTCAAAAATCTTTTAAGGGAGATTTAAATACATAGGTTTTTGAAATTGATGAACTATGATTTTGATAATAATAAATGCCTTTAGGAATAATGGTTTATTATTATACCTTAAGGGAACTTAGAATCCTTTAGTCAACTTTTCCTCAGATCATCTGAAGGGAAGGCTGATTTGAGAATATACTTCTTCAGTTAAAAATGAAAAATTATAGCTGGACATGGTGGTGCACGCTTGTAATCCCAGTACTTGGGGGGCTGAGATTGGAGGATCCGGTTCCCAGCCAGCCTCAGCTACTTAGTGAGGCCCTCTGCAACTTGGTGAGACACTGTTTCAAAATAAAAAATAGGGCTAGAGGTGTAGCTTGGAGGTAAATGCCCCTGAGTTCAATCCCCAGTACTGCAAAGAAAAATTATCAAGTGTGCCAGAAATATAACTGCTTTGGTATGTCCACAGGGCAACTGAAGAAGTATCCTAAGGACAAGCAAGGGCTGTGAGGGAATGTGGCTTCTGGGTGTAGACTGCCATTTTGCCTTGGAATGAACTGCTTCTCTGGACATCCAGGGCACTTGGGACCTGAAGAATGTTTTTACTTTTAAGCTTAACTTGTGATTATCACTTATGGAAGACTCTTAAATTCAGAAAACAGGCCTGAGGGCAGAATCTCAGACCTCACATGTCCCAAATTAAATACCCTAGTCTCCCAAGAGCTCCTCCACAATAACTTTCTTGGTCGTATCCCCCAACTCCCTCAGTATTTCTCTAGACTAGACTGCTGGCTAGTAGAAGGTCGGTCCTGTGGCCCTGAAAGGGAGCCTTCTTGTTGTGTTAATGAAGCAGCTCTGCTTACTGGAGAACTAAAGCGAGATGCTTCTCTGGAGGGCTGGGAGTTTCACTCATAAATGTCATTCATTTTGGACCACACGTCACATCTTTGACTAACAGATCATAGCCGTGCCTTTTTGTGAATGGTAGCCCCTGGGGTGTGCAGGGCACTGGCTTCCCTTAGCTGCTGGTACACACACACACTGGCGAAGAAGTGGTGTGAGCTGGCATGGTGGCTGTGAGCCCAAACCCAAGCTTCTGGTAAGCCCTTTTTGAATTTGACAGTGTCTCCTCAAGGAGGGAAGCAGCTTCCATCTCACCTTGCTTTTAGACATATCAAAAGATGCCTAACTTCAGAAGTTCTTTCATCTTCGTCTTTCAGCATTTGGAGACCCTATTAGGGAAGAGCTCAGAATTTAGTTTTGTGTTTCAACTACTTTATGATAAGAATTAGACAATATTTACCAGAAGCCCAGATGAAGAGAGGAAGAATAGTTCTCTTCACATCACTGATAAATCTCTTAGAATATTTGGTTTCTCATCTGTCAGAAGAAGGCAGACGCAGAGTTTCAAAGGTATAGAGAATATGTCATTTTAAATGTGTAATGTAACATTTTGTGAAATGGCCCTAGTGCAATGATATGTGATGATAGGAACTATAAAGAAATAGTGGCATGCGGGTGTGGAAGCCATTTAGAATTTACATAGGCTACTCCCCAAAAGGGATAAATCTGTGATGCCTATTTGATTTTTTTAATGTTGTGATTCTGTCATGTGTTTAAAATTTATGTTGGGGGAAGAGAACTGATTCTAACCAAATACAGGTAATGTTGGCTCTCTGTGCCATGTTTTTCTTGATGTAGATATTTCTGTTTTCGGGAATGTAATATATGGTATTATGTATCTGTTATGTACTGGGTGGAGAATGTACCCTGTTATTTACACTGTGACTGTAGTTTTTAGGTACAGTATGCTGGCTTGAAGAATTAATGCATCTGCAGGGATCTTTATTCTTTTTAAAAAGCCTGAAGTCCAATCTGACATTCCTGGAGAGAATGCCTGAATCTTTTTAGTTTTAATGACAGTAAAGGAAAATTGATAGCAGCCATCAAAAGGGATTTCTTTGCAGAGGCCTGTAGACTGTCTGCTCTATTTTGCCCTGGAAAGCAGTGATATCCAGCACTAATACTGCTCTTTTCTTCCTGGGCTTGGGGGTCTTACAACACTGTACTCACCTCTGGCCAGCCTGGTAAGCATGAGAACAGAGCCTGAGTGGCTACCACTTCAAGTGCATTTATAAATGGCTTTTGGGGAGGTCTCCTTTGGCAATAGAACTTATGTGGGACGTAAATAAGTGGGGTCAAATCACCAGAATTATTACTTCTAATTCTTTTTTTCTTCTTCTTCTCTTTGTGGTATGGGGGTGTTGAACCCAGAGGCATTCTCCCTTCAAGTTTCACCCACCCTGACCCCGATTTTATTTCTTATTTTGAAACAGGATCTTTCGAGGTTGATGAGAGTCTTACTAGCTGAGGCTGCCCTTGAACCTGCGATCTTCTTGTCTCAGTCTCCCAAGTACTAGGATTACAGACATGCGCCACCACGCCTGGCTTTACTTGTAATTCTTGTGAACTTTAAGCTCCCATGCTTCTTTTTAGAGTGTTCACAATGCCCAGCACTCAACATTTTGTAAATAACACTTTCTGTATAGATATTAGAGGGAAGGGCTGGTTGAGAGCCACTTATATCCCATGGCTGGAGAGATTGCCTGTGAAGGTCTTCCTCAGCCTTGGGCAGGTGGGAGGATGCTTGCTTGGCTGCTTTCTCATCCCTGATTTGGAGAAGCCTCTTGGGTTTTATTCTGAGATGAAGATTTTCCACCTTATGAGAGACATCACCACTTCACTGTGATTTTGTTGATGAATTCATTTGATTTCAAAGCATTGCTTTACCCCATACTGCAAATTGTCTCAAAATTTAAAGTTTCAAGAACCAAAATGAATTAAAAATTTGGTCTGGGAATTAGTGATAGTTCAGATACTTAGAAGTCCTATAAGTCAAATGTTTCTCAAAATGTTTTACAGAATAGTTGTCCTCAAGTTATTCATGAGTATGATGTGAAAAATGGATCCAGTGGAATTGGGTTATTTCCAACAGGATTTCTTAAAGCCTTAAAAGTTAATAGGCATTATGAGCCTTCTAGGGGGTAGAATATGTCACATAGTATTTCATAAATTAATTTGCTATCTTGAATCAAGCTTGTTGTCTTCAAGAAACCATAGAACAGGTTCTAAGGAACCTTCCCCTTAAGAAACCTGCCCTAGAGTGTTGCTGAAAGAGGTCAGCAGCTCCCTTGAGCCATGGAGTATACTCTGCCTCTGTCTGAGCTAGCTACCTGGTAATGTGGTAGTGGGAATGCTCAAGAAAAGCCTGAATTCACAAGTGAAATTTGAGTACCTGATGGGCACAGGGGATAGAGACGGATCAAATGGGCTCTCCCCTGTTTCCAGGGATGCATGGCTTGTGGTGGCAGTGGTGGTGACCATTTGTCCCAGGCTGGAAGACTGACTCACATGCGAGGTTTGGAGCCGAGGACCTGTGTAGTGTGGCAACCTTGCTTTAAAGGGCCCGTTCCATCATCACATGAGATTTTCCCCATATCTTTGGAGCATAAAAATGCAGACCCTATTACTACAGGAGCGCTGTACAAATAGGCCAGAGTTTAGGCTGAACCAGGCGCTGGTTTCTGTTGAAAACCCACAGAACCCTTGCTGTAGTTTACACTGGTTTGAGGAGCCCACTCGTCACCGTTGAATGTGAGCCAGCTGCCCACTTCAGCACGATGTCTCTAGGGTCAGTCCCAAGGGGAGCTGTGGGTTTGAAAAGCCTCCCCTGCCGCCCCCTCAGAGCGGGGTGAGGTCCGTGGTGCGGCAGAGGACCCCTTTGTGGTTGTGGGTCGTTGAATCAGGTCACTCAGCACTGAGCGTCCATTTGTCTATAATGGTTAAAATTTAACCTTCCTGTGCAGGGCCGGCTCCTAGAAGAACTACCTCTGATGTGGACTGTTGTCTTTTGGCACCTTTTAAAAAGTTATTTAAGATGAGTGTGGTGGTGCACACTTATAATCCCAGTACTTGTGAGGCTGAGACAGGAGGATCACAAATTTGCAGCCAGCCTCAGCTCTTAGTGAGGCCCTCCACAACTTAGTGAGACCCTGTTTCAATATAAGGAATAAAAAATAGAGCTAGGGGTGTAGCTTGGAGGTAGAAGTCCCCTGGGTTCAATCCCTAGTTCTGCAGGGAAAAGAAAAGTTATTTAATGTTTACTATGATTTTAAAAGTTCCCCCAAACTAATACAGACTATAGGAAACTGCAAGCTAGTCTTACACAATGGACACAAAGAGTGACTGCTGTTCTCAGTAAACTAGAATCCGGTTTCTTCTCATTAAACAGGTAGTGTATGCCTATTGGGTGGCACCTTGGTTTCTGGAATTTATGTTCCCTAGAATTCGTAAGAATTTTGCAGTTCTCGTTAGAAAGGCTTGTAATTTCCACTTTCAGGGGGAACTTCTGCCACAGATGGAATGATAAGGCTGTATGAAGTATCAGTGTCCATTAGCACCTTTCAAGGGTTGCCTGAGCAGCCTGGCTGTCTGGCCTCACCTCTCCTTAGGGGGTCTGTTGGTCTCCCCAGGGGCTAGCCGAAAGCCCTTGAGGAAACTCCACCGGCCTCCTCTCAGCTCTCTGAGCCTGCTGCCTGTGCCTCCCATGGGAAGGGAACCTGGACACGAGGCCTTGGTTCTCCTGCCAGGCCACTCAGAGAAATGAAGAGCTGCTCCCAGCCCTCTAGGGCTTTCTTGAAGCAGAAGGGCTGCCGTGTACGGGCATGATGCTGACGGTGGTCTGGCCTTAGACTCCCAAAAGCTAGTGGTTTACCTCTTGTTTGGGAGTCAAGAAATATAGTCCCTGTGCCCTTAATTCTCACTATACCCGACTCAATCGGATGAACCCACAAGACATGAGGCTGCTCTGGTCCAGGGGGCCTACGCACAGGTGTTTGGTCTACTTTTGTTTCTTTCTCCCCCAGTAATAGACGTAGACCTTTCTCTGTAATTCTAGAATTTGTTTTCTTAAATAGCCTATTTTTTCTAAAATTCCATGACACTCATTTATTAAAGGCTGGGGAATCAGTTCTGAAGTCTCAGGATGATTCCACTGTTTCTGAAGGATAAACTTTAATTGCCAGTCCTGATTTGATGGATGGTTTGCCTGTCAGTTTGTCCTCTCCCCCTCCCCCTCCCCCTTCCTCTCCTCCTTCCCCTCTCCTCGCTCCCCCTTTCTATCTCCCCCTCCCCCTTTCCCTCTCCCTTCCTTCTTCTCCCTCTTTTTCTCTCCAATAAAAGAAGTCTAGGCCGTGATACTTGTTTGTTAAGTATTTATGTCTGTGTTGAGTGTTTGATTTGCTTTCTCAGGGGAAATTAGTGATCAGAAAGAAGGGGCCACAGCTAGGAGTCTAAGGGTTCTGAGGTCAAAATTCTAAATTTCTACTGGGCCTCTTTTTGTATGCAATCCCCTGTAATTCATTGGAACATCCATTGGTCATTTGTATGTTCAGAAATTATCAGAAAGCAACACAGCCCAACACAGTTATAAGTAGTCAAATAAGTTTTTGATGCTGGACCTGTTAGCAGGTCTTTATGCTCAACTGGAAATGTCACATGGCCCACCGAGTACCTCCAGCCCAGAGCACTTCCTGCCAGCCCTGTCAGCTCTGCTCCAGAGCCCTGGTGCTTCCCACCACAGTGCTGGTGCAGACCAAGCTGCAGATGAGGGCCCCCCCATGCCACACAAATGCAGGCTCACCTCACTCCTGGAACCTGCACCCCTGGCCAGCTGCTGACCACACTGCAGTCCCTCCTTTCAGTTCCCTCTTGGTTTCCTTCCTCTGTTGCGCCAGTGTAGTGGTTGCCTCTTTGGCCACCATTAGTTTCACCTGCGTGTCCTAGTCATACCTTACAGGTGGATGTGTGGTTTGAGCTATTTATGCAACTCTAAAAGCCGATTTTATGTTTTCAATTTCAGAATTACTTGGAAAAAGTAGATCGTCTCTCAAAACCCTGTATATCTAAAGTAGGAAAAGAGGACTTGGGAGATCACCCTCTTCTGCACTTGGTAGCAGGACCCTTAGCTGGGCTGGAAACTACACCTACACTTCCACCGGCATCCAGGAGATCTCGGGTATCCCAGTCTGCATACTCTCATCATCCACTACTTCCCTTACCGCCCCCCCCCCCACACATACACACCAGTAAATGTAGGAAAGTCACACAGCACAGAGTCATACCCAGCGAAGGTATTAGTGTGAAACTCAGCTCATGGCTGTGGCTCCTGGATTCCTCCTGGATGGCAGTTCTGTTTTTAAGTGGTAAGACACTTTATCAGTGACAGCAGCATTAGATGGAGAGTAGCAGGACCCTTATTTTGAAGGCTGGTGATAAAGGATGTGTATGGCAGGATGTGCAGAAGGGATAGAAGAAGGCGAATTCTTTATTATTAAATACTTGAGAGTCACTTGAATGTCAAAACCATGCCTTGTATTGACTTAATCTTATATGAAATGGGAATTGTAGAAACTTAATTGAAAATCACTCTCTCCCAAAGTGTTACAAACCCAAGATACTGCTGCACGAGCAGTATCTGCCTGGGCTCTAGCAAGTAGGTTCTGCCTGGGCTCTAGCAAGGCCCACCCCTGGCAAATGGGAGCTGGTCATGGCAACAGTAGCAGTTGAAGGTGCTGAGTATTTGAATCTGCAGAGAGGAAGGGGGGGGGCGCTCTTCCAGGAGGACAGCTCTCTCATTTATTCAGCCAACATTTATTGTGCACTTGTTATGCTTTCTGATTTCCAGGCTACTTGGGACGTGAAGTTGTTTCCTTCACTGGAAGGTATGCTGCTAAGGGCAGATTACATGTCCAGGACAGTGCTCTTAAAGTAGCAGGTGCCCCTTTGTTTGAAGTGTTCAAGACTTCACTCTGCTTTCAAGGAGTTCAAGATATTAGGAGCTCAAAGTCCATTAAGAAGTAGCCATTCTGGGCACTTAGGGGTCAAGTGCCAGGTGAGAGGCATAGGCGTCCAGTAGAGGACAGCCTAGGGGAGGTGGGGCCGGAGGAGCCGTCTGAACGTGTGGTGATTCACTCAGGTGGGGAGAAGAGCAGCCAGGCAGAGTGTCCCTGAACCCAGCCCATCTGATGAGCAGAGGGGTGTTCTCAGTGCTGGGATAGAAAGGGTGCTCGAGGTCAGTGGAACTTGATCCACAGGTCTTTGCCAGCTAAAGCTTTGAATATTATAATTAAGGTTAATTAAGCAGAGAGTATCCAAACACCTCATGAAGGCTTTTTGCTTTAAAAATGGCTGAGAGAAAGCCGGGCGTGGTGGCGCACGCTTGTAATCCCAGCATTCGGGAGGCTGAGACCGGAGGATCCGGGTTCGCGGCCAGCCTCAGCTACCTAGTGAGGCACTCCTCAACTTAGTGAGACTCGGTTTCAAAATAAAGAATAAAAAATAGGCCTGAGGGTATAGCTCGGAGGTAGAATGCCCCTGAGTTCAATCCCCAGTACCGCAAAAAAAAAAAAAAAAAAAAAAAAAAAAAAAAAAAAAAAAATGGCTGAGAGAAAGCCGGGCGTGGTGGCGCATGCTTGTAATCCCAGCATTCGGGAGGCTGAGACTGGAGGATCCGGGTTCACGGCCAGCCTCAGCTACCTAAGTGAGGCACTCCGCAACTTAGTGAGACCCGGTTTCAAAATAAGGAATAAAAAATAGGGCTGGGGGTATAGCTCGGAGGTAGAATGCCCCGGAGTTCAACCCCCAGTACCGCAAAAAAAAAAAAAAAATGGCTGAGAGAATATAATCCCAAATTACATACTAGTCTGTGTCGTTTTGAAAAAAATCTTAATCTTCAGAAAATAAATCTCTACAACTTTGCTGTTTACACTAAGTCAACAACCTGTCATATTTATTTTTCTTTTTTTCCTTCGGTGGTACCAGGATTGAACCCAGGAGCCCTTTGCCACTGAGCTATACCCCCAGCTCTTTTTTTATTTTTTGAGACCTGTCTCACTACATTCTTGAGGTTAACCTTGAACTTGTGATCTTCCTGGCTCAGTCTCCCAAGTATTGAGATTATAAGTGGACAACACCTGTCACGTATCTGTCATGTCCTTCTCCAGGAGTACAGGAAGAATGTGGGCTAACGTAATCCCTGCCTCAGTGTACAAAGATCACTCCTGTTTAACGTATGTTGGCCATCAGTAATCCCTAGACTTTAAGCAACATAAAAGCCAGTGCCTCTCTGCATGGTTCTCTGTCTCTCAGGTGTGAAAGCCTAGGGTGTTCCCTTCCCACCTTGTTTCCCTCTTTATCAGCACAACACAAAGGTTGGCTGGAAGGGCCATCCATGCCAGGTCCAGGCATCGAAGTGTCCCAAAGGCAAAGGCTTTTGAGGGGCCTGTCTCCAGCCTTCTCCGACAGGCTTTGCCTGCCAGCCAGCAAGAGCCCAGACATTCCTGGGAGGGGACACAATGCAGCACTTTAAGCTGCACTTCTGCCCAGACTAAACTGATTGTGTTTTTTAAGTAGTGTGTGTGGTCAAGTATTTCCCATATCCTGAGTGTCACCTTTACCATTAAAAGCTTCTAAGCTTCCATATAACATTCACACTTTCTCCATAAGTGTTTACTTGCCCATTAGAAAGTACCAGGGCTTTCCTTTTAGGAGGCTTCTCAACTGAATATGAATCTAGTCTCCAGCCTGGCTGAAACTCCCTTCCCTGTTCAGTTGTCTTCGTAATCTATTCAGTGCCTCAGATGGCAAGTTGACAGCATTACCAAAATGGATTTTTATATAGCTACATATCCTAAGTCCCCCTCTGTGGCAGGCATAGAAGAAGCTGTGTCCATGTGGCCAACAGGGCAGCCTGCAGTCTGGACTTGCATCAGCTGGCCCCTGCCATCACTGACCACCAGGATGAGTTTCACAAACGTCTCAGACTCTTCTTTGTCACCTCTTCCAACCTAGAAGATGATGAAAAATGACCAAGCCAGAGTGGTAGCATGTTTCCCCAGCTGCATAATGTTTTTCCTGGGGGGATGCACTCCATGGGAACTGCTGCCATGTTGATCTTTCAAAATTAGATGTGGTCGGGTGTGGTGGTACGCACCTATAATTCTAATTCTTGGGAGGCTGACACAGGAGGAAGGTCGCAGGTTCTAGGACAACTTCAGCAAGTTTCTCAGCAACCTATCAAGACCCTTTTTCAAAACAAAACAAAAAGGTTGGGGGTGTTGCTCAGGAGTCGAATGCCCCTGGGTTTAATCTTCAATCCCCAGTAAAACACACACACACACACACACACACACAAAATTAGATGTGGTCGCTTAACCCAAGACCCACAAAATACTGTTTTTCCTGGGGTGCTACTAACTCTAAAGCCCTTGGATGATGCTAGCAAATGACTGGCCCATGACAGGTTGGTGTCCTTTTAGTTATTTTAAGAGTAAAGCAGAGATGGGAGCAGGCAGGCAGGCATTTTGTGCTCTATACTGGGGTAAAAACGTTCAAGCTCTGAAACCCACACCCACTCTCTGAACTCCACACGAGGCTTCCCGGTCAGACCAAGGGGTCCATTCACTTTCTATCCTGAGTCTTCCATATTTAGTCCCCAGCTTGCCTTGGGAGTTGCAGGTTTGTCTTTACATTATCCTTGCTTTCAAAGAGTGAAGAGCGCGTTGTCGCACTTTAATTTTGTTTTTCAGGAAGTCTTTCCTCCAGACCTCTCAAGTGGTTGATAACCTTCGTGGGTTTGAGGATGTGAGGGTTTCATCCTGAAGTCTCATTTTCCTTCCATATCATATTTTGTATTGGGGTCTTTATTCCTTCTCTGCTAAGAAGATAAAAACCTTACTGATGAAGGCACGTTTCTCATAGCGGAATTGAGCTGTGGGAAGACAACAGTGGGGACAGTTATGTTCCATTCCCAGATTAAAGTTGGGGTTGTTATGCTCCGTGTAGCTTTTGGAGGCGTTTCTCTTTCTTAGAACACCATGTGACCTAGTGATAATTAAGTAGAAGTTTGCCTTCCCTACAGATGCCAGGATTACAGAGGGACTGACTCTCACCAGAGACCAGATGACAGCATCCACAGATATTTTTAGAATGGGCCTCCTCATTTATTTGGTCTCCCCATCTCATTTTCCTTGCATCAACAGCCCAATTTCACAGTTATTTATTGAGGAGGGAGGGGTAAGGGGGACATCTCTTCGTTAATGAAAGTCACTGGCGAGACAGGGCAGCGTTTTCATACTTACTGCTAATTGGTATATTGCCTAGTAACTGCACAGTAACAGCTGTAGTTCCGTCAGCTATCTGCTTGCTTTTGCTTCCTAAAGTTTTGCTTAATCTGATATGTTATTAAACTAGAAGGGCATCAACACACACACACACACATTGCCTCACAGTTAACTGAAGGGCGGTACTTTAATCCATGCAAGAGTGATGTGAAGCCAGTCATGGTGGTGCACACCTATAATCCCAGTAGCTGGGAGGCTGAGACAGGAGGATGGCAGGTTCAAAGACAGTCTCAGCAAGTAGACTCTCATCAATCTAGCGAGACCCTGTTTCAAAATAAAATAGGGCTGGGGTTGTAACTAGGAGGTAGAATGCTACTGGGTTCAATTCCCAGTGCCCACCCCCCCTCCAAAAAAAAGTGAGGTAAGCATCCTTAAAACCCATGACACTCAGACCCCAGCTGAGAGTCATTGGATTCCTGACTCCATTGCTGGTTTCCTCACTGACCAGGCTCCCCTACTCTTGGTCCTTGACTCAGGTAAATAGACAGCGAGGTACAGAGGAGCCACTAGAAGGCTAAGGCAGAGGAGCTGCTGCTTTCCATGTGTTGATTTTTATTACCTGGGTCTTCACTGTGAATGGAGATCCTGAGGCTCCTCTTAGAAGGATGATCTTATTTCTATTCAGGTTTAGTCTGGTTCCCTTATGTTTTTAACAGTATTTTGCGGTCTGTTTTCCTTCCATCACAGAGAAAAAATAGTGGCCTTTCAAATGCATGAAGGGAGGGTTTCTATGTTAAAGGTGTTCTCGGTAGGAGCCGTCTTCAGCCTTCATACCTTGTCCTGGCCCTGCTGGCTCAGGCTGTAGGCATGGAAGCTGCTTCCTGCATGGGCCTCCCTGGGAGGGCATTGCCAAGACCTTGGAGGAAGCTCCAGGACATAGCATCACAGGTGGCCCCACCCCGTTCTGCAGAAAGGGAAAGAGTGATGATTAGTACATCTTCTTTTAATGATGTTGTTCCCAGAAGATTCTGGGCCTTTTGATAAGGGAATGGTGTGCTGGGGATTGTTGTTGGTGTTGCTTTGGATGGTCCCAGGTGGGCCTCCTGTCTGTGGCTTCAGGGATATAGCCTGTCCTGCCTGGAAAGATGCTATGTTAGGGTGGACTCCTTCCTTCCCTCGCTGGGCCAGTGCATGCTCTGCCTCTGTACTTGGGGAACGAAGTGTCATTTTCCCATTATACACTTAGTTTCCACCAGAATAATTAACACCAGAGGGAACCACAGAGGGGGGTCTGGATTAGGTAATACCCTACCACTTTTCCCTTGGCACTTAACAGAAAGTCAGGATCGGGACTTGGGGACCTTAGTCCCCTGATGACTGATTGCATAGTGATGTTAGATTGTGATCTAAGTGTTACTGTGAAGGAAAAAACCAAATCCCCTTCAAGGGACTCTACCTGGGAGCCCCTGTCTGATCATGCCTCCAGGGCCCAGGTAGAGTACTTAGAATAGTACCAGCTCTCGGCAAGCCACATTCCTCACAGATACTGAGAGGTGGAATTTTACGTTAGTTTTTTCTCCCTCTGAAATTAACAAGCCATTATTTTATGGTCCAAAATAATATTGCCTAGTCACTTTACAAAGCAGAGAATGCTTCCCACAAAACCCATCAGCCAGGGAAACACAGTACTCGGGATCTGTGGGAAGAAAGGGCCTTCTTTTCCTGCTTGACTCTCTGCCTCCAGTAAAACAACCTCGCTCCTTCTCTTTGGAGCTATAGCAAAGGTAGGTATGACCATAGGTATGTAACATTCTAAATACAAAGTCCTCTCTTTGCAAATGTCAGTGGTGAAAGGTAAGACTGCCTGCAAGGACAGAGTCCCTGAGGAGACGACTGAAGTCACAAGGACACTGGAAACTCCAAATGAACTTCCTTGGGAGGAGAGGCAGATGTAACCGGGGGGGGGGGGTGTTATGGGTGTATTTTCATTACTTAGTTACATGGTCTGGTGAGAAAATCTTGAATGATGGAACCTCACTACCACTTTCCTATCCATGTTCTTGGCCTATAGCCATTGTCTTTACCTCCATGATAGCTGACACTGTCTGCAAACAAAAGATCTCATGTCTTGAGCCTTGTCGCATCAGTTTTTTTTTTTTTTTTTTTTTTTTTTTTTTTTTTTTTTTTTTTTTTTTTTTTTTTTTTTTTTTTTTTTTTTTTTTTTTTTTTTTTTTTTTTTTTTTTTTTTTTTTTTTTTTTTTTTTTTTTTTTTTTTTTTTAAGCTACATCTCTGATGATACTATTTTTGTTAATCCTCTTAACCCTTCTGGGCTCTGTGGTCACATGAAGTATGATAGGAGTTGTCTAAATTCAGATGCTCAGGGAGGACCTTCACCATGCCTTTCCATTGCAGGCTGTTGGAGACAATATAGTAATGATGTTGTTGATTGTTAAGAGGATGCTTTGTGGGAAATGTTTGGCTTTGTGTGTTGTATAATTTTTTTCTCTGCAGATTTTTAATATAAAAATCAAATTCCAACCAGGCATGGTGACACATACCTATAATCCTAGTACTTGGGAGGCTGAGGCAAGAGGATCACAGGTTCGAGGTCAGCCTCTGCAATTTAGCAAGGCCTTCAGCAAAAAATAAAAAGGGTTGGGGGTATAGCGCAGAAGTAGAACACCCCTGGGTTCAATCCCCAGTGCCACACACACACACACACACACACACACACACACACATTCTTAAGATAGCCCACTTAGAGGTGACTTGTTCCTCTTATAGTGGTGAAGTCAAGATTGCCTACACCCTGCATTGCAGACCTGCTAAGCTTTTGTAAAAGTAGCCAAGTCATCTCTGCTGGTATTGGGGTACTAATGGAAAGGGTGTCCAGGAAGTTCAGTCAGTCTACCTGGCCAGTGGAAGAAAAAGAATCATAGCTCGTCTGTTTGGGGTGACCAACTTGCATGGTTTTAGAATGAAAGTCCCATGTCCCAGGATAACCCTCAGTCCAGAAGTCTAGCACAAAATCCCATTTTCCCTTGGACTGACCACCCCTAACTTGGTGGGGCTGAAGTACCCCTGATGGACCTTTCTTTGTTAACTTCCCAAAGGGAATGATCCCATTTCCTTTGGGCTTTTCGACTTTAGAGGACTTTATAATAAGGATAAAATGAAAAATAAGGTAAGTAATTTTCTTGCTTTGTCCTCAGATTGTCAGACCTTTGAAATACTGTAGCAAAACTGCTTACTACGTGCGCCCTGATTTTTGTGGTGGGGAGGGGTGAGGAGAGGGGACACTGCCCCTGAGGTGCCCACCATCACTGTTTGAAGCCCTAATAACCTCTGGTTTTCTTTTCTCCTCCTTTAGACCCTCAAACTGACACAAGACCTACCGAGAAAACCCTTTGCCAAATCTGCTCTCAGCAAGTGGACAGTGATACTGTTTACAGCTTAACACCTTTGTGAATCCTGCGCCATTTTCCTAACCCAGCAGAGACTGTTAATGGCCCCTTACCCTGGGTGAAGCACTTACCCTTGGAACTGAGCTCTATAAAAGTATGCAAAATCTTCCTCGCGTGGGATGGTGAGCCACCTGCCAGCACAGGACAGCACTGTCAGCACCACCCACTCTCCTTCAGAGCGCACCGGGAGCCCCCGTTGGCGATTCTGTGGTGTTTCAATATCGCAATGGTTTATGGGATGTTTTAAATGTTGTTTTTGTGTTTGTTTTACTTTGACCTTCTGAGTTTTTCACACACATTCACTTGCAGTATTTTTCTTTTAAAATGTTAACCGTCCTTCCCCTGACAAATTTTAAAACAGAAGGAAAATGTCGTACCAGTTACCATTCTGGCTTTGGGCGTCACAAACTTTTGAGCCCATGGAACTTCATAAACTAACACATTACATAAACTGGAGGGGGGTTTTCTTTCTTCTTTTGTTTGGTAGAAAATTATCCTTTTCTAAAAACTGAACAATGGCACAATTGTCTGCTGTGCACGCCCGTCCAGGACTGAACCACACATAGCCAAATCGAGTGGAGCACAGCATCTGACCCAGTGTGATTCCAGTTCTGAGAAAGGGTGGTCTGTGGTGAGCCCCCCAGTGCCTGCTCTGCAGTTGCCAGGCCAGTAGGGCCTGTGGTCTCGGCTAATGCAGTGGACAGTGTTGTCCTGCTGGTTAACAGCTAGCATCTTTCAAGAAAGAAATCAGCTCAGCTGTCCACTCATTGCCAAATGCCACTAAAGGATTTAGTTTTAAGGAGAAAAGGAAAAAAAAAAAGTGTCCTGTTTTGCTTTGCAGAAGAAATGAACTTACAGGTAAGCATTAAGCTTGCAGTGAGAAATGTGTGAAAAGGACAAACCAAGTCAATGCTAAGGCAGATCTAACTTTACCGTTTTTGAAATTCACATCTTTGATTATTTTCAGCCTTGCTGTGTATAATCTGATCTTCTAGAAGTGTATGAGTGAATGGCAATAGCATACAAACTGATTTTCTTATATAAGCTTAGATTATAATTGTACAAGCAACACAATGGAAGTACAAGATAGGGCCATTTTAACTTTTTTTTGTTTTGTTTTTACTTTCCTGCTTCTAAAGATTTCTTTTTCTTTTTTTTTTTTTTTTCAAAAAGTTATGGTGCTGTATAGGTGCTTTCTGTTTAACCTGAGAAAGTGTGATTATATTCATTACCCTCTTCGGTAGACAGAATAGTTGGGAACACCTTTGGTACATATGAAATGGTGTAGCAACGCTCTGATTAGCACAGCATATATACATACTTCTCCAAAGTGATATATGAAGACTCTTTTCTTTGCATAAAAAGCATCAGGCATATAAATGTATAAATATATTTTATCATGTACAGTACAAAAATGGAACCTTGTGCATGGGTGTTAGGAATCCAGGCTAGTGTTTCCAGCACAGACTTCCCTGCTTGTTTTCCCGCTGATGCTTGCACCGCACCGTGAAGTGAGCACCAACACAGACGTGCCACCCAACCCCTGCACCATCACCGGCCATCGGGGCCCCTCATGCACCTTTGCTTCACAACTCCTGTGTGTGGGTGGGGGGGGGGGGGAGTATTGGTGGCGAGCACAGCTCCTAGCATAAGGAGAGTTCCATTTGGTATTGTCACACATCTCTCCTGCCTCGCTTGGACTGAGCGATGGCCCTTTTGATTTCACCCTGCCTTTTACTGAATCTGTAAATTGTTGTGCAATTGTGGTTATAGTAGACCTGTAGCATATCGCCTTTTCTAAACTGCTACATGTTTATAATCTTCATTTTAAAAGTACGTATAATTTTTAAAAATATGTATTCTGTTTATGTGGTCTACTTGTCAGTGAGCAGGACTTGCTTACTGTATTCCTTTATAATGATGCTAGCTTCTTCCTTCTTTAACAGTCTGCTGTATGCAAGAACTGTCTAATATCAGCAAAAGAAGGCTGCCTCTCTGGCCATCTGGGTGGGGGTGCATGGCAGCGGCCATGGCAGCCAGTGGGGAGGGAGATGGGGGAAGTGTAGAGCGAATCCCACGTGCTTCCAACATGAGGGCCCCCAGAATTTCTCTCCTGAGTTCAAAGAAACAAATTTAACTCACAACATGGTGACTTGTCTATGCAGTTTTATAGACCCTAGGAGCTGCTTGGAAGCAAGAAAGGCAGCCCTTTACTGTGTTCCAGCTTTAAAATGTTGAATTCCTTTAGGACATGTGGCATGTCGTCTACTCTCTTCTTTTCCAATGTTTGTTGGATTTCAGGCACCGTGTCTTACAAAATGTCCTAGAACCAGAGTATAATTTAATCTGAAACAGCTGAGGGAGGGACAGAGGGGTATAAGGACAGGGCAGCCACAGAACAGATCAGGAAAATGGAGGGGGGGAATGCTTGTTATATTTTTTAAATAATTCAAACAGCATCTACACATAGAGTGTGTGGAGAGCTGAGACCAGGGCCGTGTAGTGCAGCCTTAGCACCAGGAGACCTACTGGGCCCAGAAGAGGGCCAGGCAAATCATGAGGCTTGTCCAGGATCCCTGCACTCCCACCCTCAGGCTGCTCCTTTAGGTTCTGCGGTGGTCAGAGGCCAGGCTTCTTTAGGTTCTGCGGTGGTCACACTGGGCAGAGGCATGGCCTGAACGCTCTGTCCTTTATGTCAGGACTCTGCTTTCACTCTTGGTCACCACATTGCATTTTGAGCGTCTTGTGTCCCTAACAATAAATGTAATGTTTGCGTTCTGGTAAGAACCAGGCAGGCCGACCTCAGCCTCTCAGTGAGCTGCCTGCTTTGTGATGGGAGGTTAGGAAGCAGCGTCCCTAGCGTTGATATGCACTCCGGGGCTCTGTGGTTCTCTTGGGGCTCCAGAACCTGATACCTGTACCAAAGCTAGAAAAGAGCTTTATCACAAGCCTTCACTGTCCCAGCGAGGGGACTCACCGCCGGGTTCAGCACACCCCATTAACTGTGAACGCATCTGAGGTTGGTCTCCTTTGTTGAATCCTCTGCAACATAGCGCTGGAAATTTTTTCAAAAAATGATTTCTCAGAAATCTGTCTCTCCTGTTAATGGGAGGACCATAGGCAACGTATACTACAAGGTGGACTTTGTTTTTGGTGTTGACTTTTAATCTTGTGTGTATTACTTTCCCACCCTGAGGACCGGACATCGTAGCCCACTACTCAGGACAGGTATGCCCCGTCTCAGGGTGTGACTTCAGGTGGCTTCCAAACTTGTACACAGTTTAAGGATCATAGGGACAGACTTTGCCTCTACCTAATAAACTCCATCCACTTAAAGAAAAAGGAACATTTGATTCTCTTAGAAAAGAGAATCCCACGTGTAAAAGAGTAAAGCAGTCAAAAAGCAAGTCCTGTGATCCACATGCTGGTGCCAAGGGCTGATGAGGGGAAAGAAAAATATTACCCTTTGTATCTAAAAACAAAAAACCCTGACAGCTCTGAATTCTGATTTTTTTCCCCTTTTCTTGCTGTATTTGGGAACATCATATAATTGGATGCAATTTTTTTTAATTAAGAAAAGTGAATTTTTTTGTAGACATGCAATCACTGATAAAGATATATAAAAAAGCCATCCCCTCCTGGAGCTGTGAAAGCTGGGCGCAGGGGAGAATGAAGTTCTTGCAGATGTGTGTCTTGTCAAACACCATCTTGAAGCAGATGCCCGAGTAACTGAAAGGAGCATGAGACATTTGATCTGATTCTTAAGTGAGTAACTTTTTACATAGGCTGAAAGAGTAGAATATTTTCCTCCTTTAGTTTTATTCTTACGCATTTTTCTTTGATGAGTGAGTGATTGCGAGGCCTCTGCCACACTCCAGAAAAACGTGTGCGACTGCTTTTTTTAAAACTGTGTGTCTGGTCACTTATTTCTCTAAAATTATCTCATTGCCTGGCAATCAGTCTTCTCTTGTATACTTGTCCTAGCACATTATGTATGTGGGAAATGTAAACAGATGTGAAGGAGGACCAGAAAAATTCGTGAATATTAAAGAAAAACGTATTGTGCATTTTGGCTTCACATGTTTAACTTTTTTTAAGGAAAAAAAAGTTGCATGAATGGAAAAAAAAAAATCTGTATACAGTATCTGTAAAACTGTCTTACCTGTTTGGATTTCTTGCTCATACCCTATACAAACTAGAATTAAATATGGTGCATGGCCATATTCAAACACCTAAGAATCAAGTAGTTTATCCTTTGGTTTGAAGCACCTCATCTTTTCTTTCCAAGCGAACACTATCATGTTGCATTCTTACCGAGGAGTTTGTCTAACCATATGTTGCCATGAGTTAACTCTGCCGCCTTTCTTCTCAAGGATCAAAACCAGTTGATTTGGGAATCTTCCCCTTTCCAAATGAAATGGAGATGCAGTACTTTCCTTGGTGTTTGTAGATATTGCCTTGTGTATTCCATTTAAAAGTGTAATCTAGTTTGTAAAAGATGGTGACGCATGTAAATAAAGCATCGATGACACTCTTGTTTGTCTCCAAGACATCTTTTTGCCACCCCACCTCCACCCCTATCAGCCCTAGGAATGCCATAGCCGAGAGTTTATCCCCCCGGACTTTCTATAAGCTTACTTCACAGGGAAGGCACAGTGCTGACCCCCACAGATGACCAGACAATTTAATAAAAGCAGATTTACAGAGCTGTTCAAGTTAGCCAGTTGCTGCTTATGATGTGTGCTGAGTCTTTGGTCCCAGAGGGGCTTTTAAGTGGGGAGACAGGAATTGACCTTTGCCTTCACTGAGTGCCAGAGGTTTTAACCTGCCGGTGGTCTGACCCTCACAAGCTGCTCCACAGGTGAGTCCAGCGAATGAGCATTGGTCATCAACACGGCCCTGTGCACATTGAAGGTCAAACATGATGCTTCAGACTTCTGGTGGCAACAGTATAAATATTTTTTCTGTGTGCAATATTAGGGCCTCCTCTGTGAGGAGGAACTCCACCCTAGTTGTAAAACTATTCTTAGTAGGCTGTATTGTGTTTCTCATGTTAATATACACATTATAAAAACTACTGAGCTTATAGTAACCCCCCAGGATTTGGTTTGAAGGTCCCAAGCAGCATGATGGCCTCTTTAAAGAGGTGAGAAAGATGTTGAAGTTGGCCCTCTGGGGTGAGTTCTGTATGGCAGAGTCATGCTTTTTTCAAATTTTCCTTACCATTGTTCTAATTACTACAAAGGTATAACATCCCCATCTTCTGAGACCAGCACCAACTGGGAAAGTGTTTTTCACTTGAGACTGAGTCTGTTTGATTCTGTCTCTCAGAAGATTAAAAATGGGAATCAGCTTCCAGTTGTCACAAGATTTTAAGAGAATTCTCCAAGATGTGGTAAAAATGCAACCAAAGACTAAAACTAATTTAATGAGCATCAATCATTATCAGTCTTGAGTTTGGCAGTGACCAGACCCTGTGGCGGCACCAAAAGAGCCATGACCTGGACTCAGCCTTGTGTGAGATGCTCTAGGTATAATCCACCTTCTCCACCTTGAGGAACAAACAGCTGAATCTTATTGAATCTCTGCTTCAAATCTCCTGTTTAAAAGCAGAAAATTTGGACCAATCTCTAGAACACTTCAGGAGTTTGATTTTGCAAATATTCAGGTAGTGAGGGCAAAGTCTCAGCCAAGTCACTTATAGCGTGGAGGAGGTGGGATTCCTACTCACCATCCACCAGACCTCTGCACACACACAGCCACTTCCTTGGGGTATGGAAAAGTAGGAAGGTGGCTGAGGCTGGTGGGGAGCACTCTGGTGTCCTGGGTGCCTCTCAGCTCAGCTGGATGGTGGGAATGTTCAGGTGAGTGTATTTGAAGTGTGAGCATGAAGAAAGAAGCACTCACTCAGAATAGGGACCCATTTCCATTGAAGAGAGCAGTAGTACTGGTTCAGAGGGTACACACAGCTGGAGCTGGAAGAAGAATCCTTCCCCCCTGGATTTTCCTCATTCAAAAGTTAAAAAGAGGAAGACCATGAGCAATTTTTAAGACCTGAAAGAAATTCACTGTGTGTGTGTGTGTGTGCGTGCGTGCGCGTGCGCGCGCGTGTGCGTGTGTGTTTCTGTCTAGTATCTGTCACATGGAAATGGCTCAGAAGTGTTTTTAGCATCCTTTTCTTGGTCAAAACACGACAAACATCCCAGCCCCACTTGTAAAGAGAAGCTCAGTGTCCTTGGGTTGGCACAGGATCTCCTCTGTGAGCTGGTATTCACTCATGCACAGCACCTACCATGCACCACACACTGCCAAGGGTAGAACACGGATGGAGAACTCGAGCTGGGGCAGCAGAGGAAGTTAACATTTGAGCTGAAGGGCAGAAGTGGGTCAGACTTCCTAGTTGAAGTGATGAACCTCAGTGTCAAAGGCAAGAGACAGGAAAGATGAGAACATGTTCAGAAAACTGTGTTTGGGGCTTAAAGAGCTCAAAGAAGACAGGTGGGATTCAGGCAAGAAAAGGAGGCTGCCAGAAAGTCCAGAGCAAGGAGCTTAGACTTTTTGATAGGGTGTGGGAAACCAGCAGGGCAGTGACCTGATCAGAGTTGGCTTTGAAAGGATGGGCTCCGGTGATGCACTGCAAGAGGTGGATTCTAGGAGGATGGTGAGGAAATGGGAAGCCATGGTAACTCAAGAACTGTTTTTACAACATGGCGCCCACAGAAAATGATAAGATCTGCATGGCCTACCAGAAAGACGGAGAAAGCTGCTCCAAGGTCCTGGGTGACTGGCTCTAGGTTCTTGCAGCCACAGTCCCTAGAGAATAGAGCCTGGAGGACTAAGCGGTCAGTAGCTTGAGCCCTATCACTTTCCATCCAGGGTGAGAAGGTGTGATCTAGGAGAAGTCATGAGAAACCTGGTAACTGGTAAGTCTGGGGGAGGACAGCCAAGGAGTTTGGCTTCAGCTCTACCTTGTGTACTATTTTAGCTTGTCAAAGTGGGAGTGTGTTCCTTTTATAAAGATAGATATGGCTTCAGAAGAGTGGAGGTGGACTGGCTTTGACTCCTCCTCTTCTGAGACTGGAGGGAATAGGGTGGGAAAAGGATATTGAGGAGTAGAACTGGAGATAATATGATGACTATGCTGTAAAAGGAATCTGACTAGCAAATTTATGTCTTCAGAACTGAGTTCCCTTAACTTCTTCCCATTAACATCCTGAATATCAAAGTATAGGAAGTACCACAAGAGAACAAAGGAATATTATGCATCCATTAAAATAATTAGGAAAGCTATTCATATACATAGAAAATTATCATATCAGATGCATATTTAGAAATGTAATTTACCCATTGTTCTTATATATTACCTTATATAAACCTTAAATATTGATATGTGAAAAATAAATACAGAATACAAGTAGTATGTATTGTTGTGAAGTCATGGCTGGGGAGAGTACTAAAATGTAAATAAAAATAGAAATAGTTCAGCCAGTCCAATGGCACACACCTGTAATTCCAGTGCTTGAGAGGCTGAGACTGGAGGATCAAAGGTTCAAGGCCAGCCTCAGCAACTTAGCAAGCTGCTGTTTCAAAATAAAAATAAAATAGGGCTGGAGGTCTAGATCAGAAGTAGAGTGCCCCTAAGGTCAATCCCTGGTCTTACACATAGGCAACTCACACACACACACACACACACACACACACACACAAATAGAAATAATTATTGTGTCCTGGACACTATGGCCTTACCACAGGACTTTGGCCCTTGCTGTCCCCACCAAAGTCAGCATCTGAGCCACCTGCTGCTTGCTCCAGCTGGCAGGAGCAGGGACCAGGAGGGAAGGAAGGGCTCTTCTTCCCACCAAGGTACACACAGTGGGCAACTCTTGCAAGTAGGAAGGGGGTGCTCATGCTAGGAAAGCCCCCCCCCAAGACAAATGTCCATTATATTAGAGAAATTGGGTTATGGAATTTTTGGTCAAAATTATCTTCATTTTGTTGCACTGTATCTTTAATATTTTGAAAGATAATTCATTCACATGATTTAAAAGCCAAAAAGCATAAAAAGATACAAACAGGGAATGTTTTCCTCTCATCCTTGAAACCTATCTCCTTAAGCCGGGCGTGGTGGCGCATGCTTGTAATCCCAGCATTCGGGAGGCTGAGACAGGAGGATCCAGGTTCTCGGCCAGCCTCAGCTACCTAGTGAGGCACTCCGCAACTTAGTGAGACCGGGTTTCAAAATAAAGAATAAAAAATAGGGCTGGGGGTATAGCTCAAAGGTAGAATGCCCTGAGTTCAATCCCCAGTACCACACACACACACACACACACACACACACACACACACACAAAAGAAACCTATCTTCTTAGTTCCTTCCACCCCAAAGATTTTTTTTGTGTGTGTGTGTGTGTGTGTGTGTGTGTGTATGCTTTCAGAATCCTTTATATATCTTCAAATAATAAAAACACAAATTCTTACTTTCCCATTTTTATTATACAAAAAGCACATTGTACACACTATTGGCCATCTTGCTTTGTGAATGATTTTCTCACACATGGAGGAGAGAGTGCATAGAAAGCTTCCTGAATCTTTTCTATGGTTGCATAGAGTGTTAATGCGCCATCACTGATGTATTGATAGACACTGGACATTGGATTGTTTCCAAGCATTTGTTGCTTTCAGCCACACTGCCACAGACAACCTTATACATATATTATTTCATATATGTGTAGGAGTTATGCCCAAATGTGGAATTGCTGGGTCAAAGATTACATACATTTGTAATTTTGACAGAAATGGACCAAATTGCCTTCTAATGTACCAGTCCACACCACCAACAACAATATATGAGAATCCCTGTTTTCTCACAGCCTCACATTGTTAATATTATAAAAATAAAATTGCAAACCTGCATTTCCTTGCCCTCCAAATTTAAGTCCATGCCTAAGGTAAGTCAAGGGCTTGGGCCCAGAGGTGAGGATGAAGGGTGGAGGCTGGGAGGGAGGCTTGGGAGGTGGAGTCAGGGCAAACTGATGACTGCCAGGGAGGGGAAGGCACTCTGAGCACTCAGGTGATTTCCATTGAACCTGTCCATCCAGTCTGGCCACAGGCTCCTCCCCTCACGCCACCAGCTCAGACCGCCCTGCCACCCCGCCACCCTGCCGCCCTGCCTCGGGGTCAGCAGCCTGACCTTGCAGCTGGGCTTCCTCACCTCCCAGAATTCCAGAAGGGAGCTGTCACCTCAAAGGAAACAAGTCTGGTCTCTCTGGCCCCAAACCACACACCCAGACCTATTCATAGTGAGATTGTGCAACCTGCTGGAGGACAGCCCGGCTGGGCATGGCAGAGCATTGGTGCTCCTAGGCAGGGCCCTGGCAAGCCTGCGGCCCTCAGGGCAGGGCCATCCCCTAGGCTCTAGGGCTTCTGGGGTCTCACTGGCTCCTCCTCCTGAGGGGGCACTTGTTGCTCTGAAGAGAAGCTCTAACCGCCTCCCACCACCCCGCCGTGCAGGTTGGCATCATGTTCCTGCACACCGCATCCAGGAGGCAGGCCCTGACAGCAAAGGAAGCTGGTCAGGAATAAGCCCCTCGGGTCTCTCTGGGGAGCCAGCGTCAGGGGAATGAGAGGCCTCCTGGGAACCCTGCTGGCCACCAGCCCAGGGTTGGTAGGTGAGTCCACTCACTTCTCCGAGTCTCCGCCTCATTGCAGTGAAGTGGAATCAAGACTGCCCATCTTGCAGTGTTGTGAAGAGGGCACAAACGCATGCCCGGAAGTCTCTTGCACACTTCAAGCAAGTTCAGAGCAATCCGTTCCCAAAGATGCCCAACTCTGTGGGCACATCTGGTTGGCCCACTCTCCACAAGTGTTTGTTTTCTTTTTTTTTTTATCATATAAAAATACAGCAAAATTAATCCAACATTAATGGACTCATCAGTACAATTAGATTGCATAGTAATAAAAAATGAAAAGTAACCAGCTTGTGAGGTTTGGCTGCTCTCATCTTCTTTGGAGTTCTTTAGGGTCTATTGGCAGGACCCGCACCAACATGATCGGCTCCCTTGACACTCTACCATAGAATCATGGTCATGACCTTGAAGACTCCAATATCCTGGGAAGAGATGGTCAGAAGAATTGCTTCTGGTCCTGGCTCTGCCACCCGGAGATGTGTTCCTGAGTGAGTCATTTCCATCTCTCCGGGTGTCACTTTTCCCATCTGCAAACTCCACTTCATGAACATCCCATACTCGTTAGGTGCTCATGCTGAGCCCAGAAATGGAGCACACACTTCACAAACCACCAAGCACGTATCAGCACCACAGACCCTGCTTTGAGTCAGGAAGTAGGGGCCCAGATGGACTCCTTCCTGCCCAGGGCCCTGCTGCAGCCCGCTGGGTATTTGGGGAAGACTGTAATTAAACAGGACCTCCCAGGGTGGCTTAAGCTTTAATTGCTGTGCTTGTGCCTCCCTGAGTGTAAGGGTCCAGGCCTCCTCCCTGCAGGCCTGGCTATGCCCAGAGCTGGCTCCACCTCTGGTGAAAACATCTTCCCTGGGCCACGGGGCCACCACACTGGCCTGACTTGGTACAGTTAGATTCAGGTTCTTCTTGATAGAAGCCACTTATTGACCACAGAACTCAAAGTAAATGGAGTTGTATACGGGTGAGCTTTTTGTATAGTAATAAGAGCACCATAAGAAAACAATACTTTGTGAGAATTACTGGCTGTGGCTTGCAGGCCTGCTGCTGCATTGCAAAGCATGAACTTCAAAGTTAGACCCAGTTGTGGGGCTTCAGCTCCTCCAAGCCCAGGAGTCCTTGTCTGCTTCATGGGGATAACAGCAAGACCTCCTTTGAGGATTCTTATGAGGACTAGAGTTAATTACATGCAAACCACCTATCTACCAATTCACCCTGTGTTTCAACATATATTTATTGAGGGCCTACTATGGGCTAGCACTGTGCCAGAGTTAGTGATCAGAGCTTAAGCTTTAGAAAAAGAAATGGATAGGTAGTTGGCTTTTCCAGTGTAACTGTAAGTTACTTAACCCTCCAACTTCTGTTTTCTTACCTGCAAAATAGAGATAATAATAATAACCCCACCGCATATTATTGTAAGGATTGAATGAGATGATGCATGGACAGCACTTACAACCTGGCACATAGTCAGCACTTGCTAAATTTAGCTATATTTATTAATACAGTGCAATTGCTCTATCAACCACAGATCATAGATTTTGTAGCGAGGGTTCTAAAATATGATCAGTATACCCTATTCAATGACAAAGGAAAGCAAATTTTGTCATATGTGGTCCCTGGATCATGTGTGTCAGAAAGGCATGAGGGAGCAGGCTAAAAATTCAGATATTTTGCCCCTATTCCAGAAGTACTAAACCAGAACCTGAAGGATTCCAAAACCCCAGGGTTGGAAATATTGTCTCCCTTAATTCTGAAGTACACTAAGGTTTGGATATCTCTGGGAGTCAAAGATAAAAATGCCCGTCCATTTAGGAATATCTTGCCTCCCAAAGACCATATCCTGATCCCTGGAACCTGTGAGTATGTTAGCTGTGTAGCAAGGGAGAATTAAGAGCTAATAACAGAGTTTTATTAAAAATAGTATTACCTGGCTGGGTGACACATGTCTTTAATTCCAGTATTTGGGAGGCTGAAACAGGAGGATGGTGAGGCCAGCCTGGACAACTCAGCAAGTCCCTATCTCAAACACACACACACACACACACACACACACACACACATACACTTTTTTTTTTTCAATTTTTAAAGCATATATATGTATATGTTTTAAAATGCACACACACACACACACACACACACACACACACACACACACACATATATTAAAGCCTGGGGAATAGCTCAGTGGTAGATCGTCCTGGGTTCAATCCCCAGTACCACACAGTAATAATAGTAGTAATAAATAATAAAATTTACTGGCTGAGCCCAATGGCATCCCAAGGATTCTTTATTTTTGGGGGGGAGAGGTAGGTAGTGGGGATGGCACTGTACCTCTGATCTACATCCCCAGTCCTTTTTATTTTTTGTGTTAAAAAGATTGCTGAGGCTAGATTGCTGAGGCTGGCCGCAAACATGTAATCCTCCTGCCTCTGTCTCCTAAATACTGGGATGACAGGTGTGCACTATCACACCCAGCTACAAGTATTCTTAAGTGGGGTAGAAGGAGGCAGAAACTAGATTCAGAAGCAGAGGGATAGCAGTGTGAGGAAGACTAGGCCCGCCACTGCTGGCTCTGAGGATGGAGGAAGGACAGAGGGCAGCCTCTAGGCACTGGAAAAGCAAGCGAAAGCTTCTCACTCAGAGCTGAGAAGGGACCGGGCCTGCCAACGGCTCGATGTTAGCCCCCTGAGACCCATTCTGGACGTCTGGCCTCTGCACTCAGAGGACCATACATGCGTGTGGGTTCAAGCCGCTGAGCTGTGTTGCTTTGTTACAGGCAGCGGTAGGGAATGAGCATGTCCTCTGACACCAGGTTGGATTCATGCCACGGGACGTGGAAGCGCTTGGAGTGTGGTGCGGCTCATGTCCCGGCAGCTTTGCAGACCTCCCTCCTTGACACTCCATGCTCACACAGCTGTTGAGTGAGACTCCTGTGCAGCAGCGGGCCAAGGATCTATAAATTGCAAACACTCTGGAGGCCCAAAGGGTCACCAGCATAAAGAGCTTGGAGCACCTGAAAATGACTCCAATGGCTCTTCCCAGAGTCCAGAGGAAAGGCAAAGGACCATGCCTAAAGCCTCCCGACCAGAGTAGGGGGAGCACACAGGGCGGCCCTCACATGTATGTGGAATCCAATATGTAGCCTGGCGGATCTGGCTTCTTTCACTCAGCATAAAGCATTTGAGATTCATTCATAGTAAACCTGGTCTTTTAAAATCATAAAACGAGCAGGGTTTTATAGAAGGCCTCATGGCCTGTTGCTTGCAAATAAAATGAAGGACTCTTGGAACATCGGGCTCCAAAACTCACTCTAAAAAGACCTGGTGGAACCTCCCAGTCTTACAATTTGCTGTGTTCTTGCTGGGAGTCAGTGAGTGTGGTCACTCTTCACAGCCCTCTACGATTTACAGCTGGTCTGGTTGGTTTGTTAACAAGCTCAAGAGGGAAGAGAGGCAGGTATTTTTACACACACCATCTTGATGATACGGTGACCGAAGATCAAGGAAACTGATACTTGTCCAAAGTCAACCAGTTCCTTCAGCTGGGAAGAAACCCTGATTCTTCCCATTCTCAACCCAGGGCTTGCTGGTTTTAAAGTTAAAGAAAAATAACTTCCTTAGTACTTGGGAAGCTGAGTCAGGAGGATATCAGGTTCGAGGACAGCCTCAGCAACATAGCAAGACTCTCAGCAACCTAGCAAGACCCTGCTTCTAAAGCAAAAAAATAAAAAAGGGCTAGGGGTGTAGCTCAGAGGTAGAATGCCCCTGGGTTCAATCCCCAGTGTAATTAATTAATTACACTGGACTAAGGTTATAGCTTGGAGGTAGAATGTCCCTTGATTCAGTTGCTCGTAGTACAAATAAACAAAAGTTTAAGAACTTGTACAGAGGGACAATGCAAAGGTGGTCTCTTTGATCGGCACTTCTGAGAATCTTTTTTTTTTTCCCTAAGGATGTGGCAGGGTGGGCAAAAAGAGAACCATGTTGGAGTCGTGCCTCCACCACAGGCAGAACCTCAGTTTTCTCATTTACAAGATGGGTGAAACTTCCCTGCTTCCTAGTGCTGTTGCGAAGCTGAGAGGTGACAGAGAGATAATAATGCAAGTGGGAAAAGCACAAGAGGCACTCCACGAATGGCAGCAATTGTTATAAATTTGGTTTATTAGAGAAGCTGGAGGACACGTGCACCATTAACTATGTGGTGGGCAGTCTCCGCCTTTCGGCACTGCACGGGATATCTGAGGCCCAGTGTTTTTTTCTGGCGGTGGTGGAGGAAACCAAGGGGTTAACCAGGAGTCCTGGGAGCTGGCACAGCTGGGGCTCCGCAGTTCCCCAGGAGGAGCCAGCCTCGAAGCTGGGAGGAGGGTGCTGCTGCCCAGGGTGTCTCCCTCAGAAGAAACTTGGGCTGCACACTTTGTTTTTCTTCTTTCTTAACTCAGTTCTGCACTCCCGAGGGCCGTTCTTCATGTGTGAGTTTGGTTTCTGAGCCTGGCACTGGTGGCTCCCACAGTCATGGCTCGCTGCTTCTTGTGGGGCCCTGTTGCTATTGATGTCGGGCCAAGGTGGTCAGGAGACAGGATCTTCCAAATGGGGACTCTGTGGTTTGGCCGCACTGCACTGTGTCTCACAGGCCCAGTTGGGGCTGGGACAGTTACCCACAGGGTGGCATGTGAGGGGCAAGTGCTTCCCCTCAGGCGCCGGACCTCCCTGCGCTCCACGTCATTATCATGGCCCGGTGTGGCCTGTATCCTGTCTTCTGACTCTGCTGAGGGAAAGGGGCTGTGTTAGGACCAGCAGGGCACTGAAGTGGCTCCCAAGAGCAGAGAAGTGGGGGACCAGGTGCCTGAGGTGCTCTGGAGAGTGACACGTGTCCTCTGCCAGCCTCAGTCCTTTACAGCGCCCAGGTGGTTAGAGCTATAGGACAGGTGAGAGAGACGGGGAAGTTGGATGCAGTGGTGCACGGTACACGCCTGTAATCCCAGTACTTGGGAGGCTGAGACAGGAGGATTGCAGGTTCATGGCCAGTCTCTGCAATTTAGTGAGACCCTGTGAGAGTGTGTGTGTGTGTGTGTGTGTGTGTGTGTGTGTGTGTGTGTGTGTGTGTGAGAGAGAGAGAGAGAGAGAGAGAGAGAGAGAGAGAGAGAGAGAGAGAGAAAGAGAAACTCCAACTCCACCTGGCAGAGGCTCAGGAGACCTCAGCCTCCTTCGAGGCTTCCATGACTGCCAGGCAGCCGTAGGTGCCCTCTGCCCATCCCCTCTGCAGCACCAGTCCCCCTGTGCTGTTCTACCTGTGTGGCTGGCTGGGCCACACTGGGCCTGCTGCAGGCAGCTGTGGAAGGTGCTCAGGACCCGTTGAAGTTGTGATTGATTGAATGGATCTGAAGAAGAGGGAAACCTGCAGGTACCTCTGAGAATGAGCTAGAGACTCTCTGGGTCAGGGACCTGCCCCTTAGCCATTTTGCCACAGTGGACAGGCTCTCGCAAAGCAGTTACACGTAAGACCCCTCACGCCTGCCTCTCGAGTTTCCCCTTCCTTTTCATTCCAGCCATCCCCAGGAGCAGCGAGTCCTGGCTTACCTTCAGGAGCATGCATCATTTGTCTTCACAGCCACCATGGATGCGAGGGGCCTCCCCAGGCCTGCTGTCCTCACAGGCAGAGCAACAAGATTGCCCAGTGTTCCTTACCTTGCTCTCCACTGTGGCCTCACACTGCCCCCTTTGACGCTGCAGGTAAGAGTGCTCATGACAATATAAAACAAACTTGGCTCTTTTTATTTATTTGTTTATTTGTTTATTTATTTGTTTATTTATTTATTTATTTATTTATTTATTTATTTATTTATTTGTTGTACAGGGGATTGAACACAGGACCATTTTACCTCCAAGCTACACCCCTGACCCTTTTTATATTTTTGTTTTGAAATAGGATCTCGATAGATTACTGAGAGTCTAGCTAAGTTGCTGAGGCTGGTCTCAAACCTGAGATCCTCAGGTCCCAGTCTCCCAAAAGTCAAAGCATTTCAGCCAGGTGCCTGGCGGGCATTGTGCAGTGGAGGGGGTGGGGTGTATGCAGAGCCCTGGTCCCATGGTACTCCGGCCCCACGGCCCCATGAGGGTTTGGGTGGTCAGACACTATGTTGTGAGCAGAGGTGGGACCCGGCAAGTGGCCAGTGAGTTACCCAGAGGCAAAGCTGAGGTGCTTTCTGCATCCCATCCCCACTCACACACATCCCTCTCCTCTCAGCTTCATATGACATTCAGTTGACTCCTAGACACTCTCATTTCCATGTTGCCATTTGTTGACACTTTCCCTCCGGCTTGCGGCTCAAGAAGCTGGACTGTGTACGGAACTGTGATGTGCACTCTCCTCCAGAGACCCCCTCAGCTCTGGCCAGAGCTCAGCATTCATAGCCACATGGGGCCCTGGAAACACACTGTGTGGGACCCAGGACTCTTGGATGTCAGTTCATTCCAGAGTCAGGGGTGAGGACACTAAGTAGGGACAGAGGGACTGGGACGTCCCACCCCCTGGGCCTGAATTCTCACTTGCTTCTCCAGCTCCTTGGCCTCCGGATGCAGCTGCCTTGTAAACCCTCCCCTCTGCTCCCCCTGGAGCAGACACAAGGAGACAAATGTCCTCACCACTCAGGCTGGGGAGAGGGATCCTGGGCCCTTGCTATTTTCAGAGCTTCAAAGTGAAGCCCATGATTTGCTTCTTCAGCACTTAATTAGACTGCAGCGCCTCACAGGGTCTCCTCCTTCCCACCCAGGAGGGAAGGCCTGACCGGTGGGGCTGGAAGCTGATGCCATGTTCCAGGCGGGAGGGCTCAGGCCCGGAGTATTTTTACATATGGGAGGCTGTGGAGAACAGAACTGCTTGGCTCAGGGCCAGTTAGACTAAGTCAGTTGGGAGAGGGAGGGAGCAGAAAAGCCGTTATATCATCCTGGCTTCTTTGAACTGCATCATAAATCTGCTAGGCAGGAAATGGGGGGTTGGGAGGGAACTGGAGAGGCAGCACAATGAGGCCAGAGTGGGCTGGGAGGCCACCGCCCTCAAGGCTTGGCTCAGGTTGGGCTCTGCCCTGAAGGTGGGCTGGGGAGGGGCAGGCGCCAGTTTGCTGGTGTGGACTGTGGACCTTCAAAGCTGCTGCCGGGCGCAAGTCGGGTACCGGCTGACTGTATGCACCTGTGGGTGATTTCTGGGCTGGCCTCAGGTTCTCTACGTAAAAGCATGGTCATAGATGCAGTTTGGGGGACTACAAAGGACTTTAGATACTGTTTAATGGGGGTTTTAAGGACAACAGAAAGAAATTAAATTACCCAAAACTATACAGCTAATGAGAATCAGAAGTGGGGGCAGGATCTTTGACTCCTAAAATGACCTTCTCCTAGACCTCCTCTGCTCCTCGCTGTTTCTTGGTTGTCACAGGGACATAGGCCTTTCTGTCTAGAGTAAAGGTAAGGCATAACAGGTGAACACTCTTGGTAAAATGACACATTAATTCAGTTCACATTAAGAGTTAAATCATTGATTTTTGTTACTTTACTGGGTAGAGATTTGGATGAGCAGGAGGTCTCCATGCTCCGTGGAGGATCACTTCTGACCATGCGTGGAGAGGAATCTACTTCATAATCAACCTGAGCCCGCCCAGTCCCAGTGTTTCTGAAAGGGGAGGTGGGGGAAGCTGAGACCTCTGAAGTCCTTGAAATAGAACAACAGCTCCCTCCCAGAGAGGAGTGAAAACAGAACTTCTAGCTAATGACCTCCCATATACATTTTGCAACATGTCTCCAAATGTTAGATACCAGCCTTAGGAACACCTTTACTGATGGATTAAATTTATACCCACTCAAGTGTCCATGAAACCAAGGAGCCTCTCATGTTTCCTTCCCCTCTTTCCCCTCCCATAACACTCCCGAGGCTGCTACTCAGATGCTGGAGCCAACATTTGAGAACCATGTATGACCTTCCTACACCCCACAGGACCCTGAATTAAGTTAAATAATAGCTGTAACCTACATTCAAGCTTGCTTTGCATTTTTGCCAAGCACTTCACTGGCATTATCTCATGTTCTCTTGGTAACTATTATCATCATCCCCATTTCACAACACGGATATTGAGGCTAAGAGAGATTAAACGATTTGCTCAAGGTCACCCAGGCTCACATCATGGCCAAGATGTGAGCCAATCACACCTATTCTAGAGCCTCTGCTTCAACCACCCCATACTGTTACCAGGGGTTGAAACAAAATTCTTTGGTGTCCAGCTAGTGTGGAAGATAGCCCAGAAGTTGAATAGAGTTTTGTCCAGTGGCAAGAATGAAGGACACACTGCTTACTATGGAGGCGAGAGGAGCCTATAGCATGAGTGGCAGGCACTAGAGTGTCTGAGAGTCAAAGTGGGAGTGGGCTCCCCATCTTCTGTGCTCCAAATCTCCCCTTCACTTCTCTTTGTCAGGGTCATGGATCATCCATACCATATCACCTTTACCCATTTTTGTCTCAGATCTGTCATCCAACTTATTTCTATGGCCCAAACCTGTAATTGTTTGATGTCTACTAAATTCAAATAAAGTTGATTCTTGAGACCCAGGGACAGTGGGCACAGGTGCTTGAGTGTTCCCTTTTCTCCCTTCCCTCTTCATCCTCCTATGAATCCTTCTCTCTACTTACTTTAGATATTTTGCCACCTCCGATAGGAAACACACAGTGGAAGGAAAGAATGCTCACTGTTAGTCTGTTGCTGTCAACTAGTTTATGCTAGTAGTTCCCACTGGGAAGAGGCTAGTGGAGGATTAGTTGAGGCTTTTTTTATTGTTGTTTTTGAGGTTACATTTTTGCCTTTGTTATTGAATTATATATCATCTTTCACTCATGACCCATCCTTGGTCAAATTCTGTAACTGATGACTATGGGTACCCAGACTCTTATAGTACCCTATTCAATGAATTTATATATATAGTATAAATATATTTATATATTTAGTATAAGGATATTGCCTGGCCCATGGTAAGCAGTCTAACCGTTATTTTGTTTTATATTATTTATTTATTTGTTTGTTTGTTTATTTATTTATTTATTTATTTATTTTTGCAGTACTGGGGATTGAACCCAGGAGCATTCTACCTCCAAGCTACACTCTCAGCTCTATTTTTTAATTCTTTTTTTTTTTTTTTTTTTTGCGGGTCTGGGGATTGAACTCAGGGGCATTCTACCTCCAAGCTACACCCCCACCCCTATTTTTCATTCTTGATTTTGAAACTGAGTCTCACTAAGTTGCGGAGTGCCTCACTTAGGTAGCTGAGGCTGGCCTTGAACCCGGATCCTCCGGTCTCAGCCTCCCGAATGCTGGGATTACAAGCGTGCGCCACCATGCCCGGCTCTATTTTTTAATTCTTCATTTTGAAACAGGATCTTGCTAAGTTGCGGAGGGCCTCATTAAGTAGCTGAGGCTGGCTGTGAACCCGCAATCCTCCTATCTCAGCCTCCCAAGTATTAGGATTACAAGCGTGCACCACCATGCCTGGCTAAAAGTTATTTTAATATTATAAAATATTCCTTGAAAAAATACTATTCAGAGCATCAGTTACTTTGTTATTCTGATTTTTTTTTTCATTATAGCAGCTGAGACTGAGTTTTTTTTTTTTTTTTTTTTTTAATTGTTGTTTTGTTTTGTTTGTCCAGTACTGAGAATTGAACCCAGGGGCATTCTACCTCCAAGCTATACCCCCAGTCCTATTTTTTATTCTTTAGTTTGAAACAGGGTCTCACTAAGTTGTGGGACTGAGTTTTAAAGTAATAGTTACTAAAGGTCAAGAACTAAAAATCTAAAACAGCAGCACCAGCTAACTCCTTAGGGGGAGAGTCCATTCATAGTGGACTAACTTGAGTCAGACCAATCTTCCTTATAAGAACAACTACAAAGTCTTGATTTTAAAAGATGAGAAACATTTGTTTGAAAGCACCAAATAGCCATTAAGACAGAGCCTAAGAAAAGAAAATACAGAAGTGAGCAGTTTGGCAACTGCAGCTGTTTTCTCCAAAAGGCATTAGCTGATTCCAAAGCTACTAAATGATATTTCAGTCAACAAAAGATTGTATATATGATGATGGTCACTTAAGATTATAATGACACTGAAAAATTCCTATCACTTAGTATTTTATTATACCTTTTCTGTGTTTAGATATGTTTAGAGGCCTAAATTCTAAACAATAACATAATTGACTAGATAGTATTTGGTACAGTAAGATGCTAGACACGTTTTTATACTAGGAACAAAAGGCTATACTATGTAGCCTTAAATATGTAGTAGGGTACATGCCATCTAGGTTTGTATTAGTACACCCCATGATGTTCACAAAAAGATGAAATCACCTAATATTCAATTTCTCAGGCAGTATCCCCATCATTAAGTGATACATGACTGTATATTTGAATTATAACATTTTTTTCTCTTGGTTTCAGTCATTTGATCCTATATTCTAGTATATCTGGTAATTTTTTAAAAGTAACTGCTATTTTAAAAACCAAATGAAAAGCTAGAAATGAAATTTAGAATTCAGTGAAGGGGCTTAAAAGTAGGTTAGACACAACTGA
This sequence comes from Graphiurus murinus, assembly GCA_004027655.1. Lineage (NCBI taxonomy): Eukaryota > Metazoa > Chordata > Mammalia > Rodentia > Gliridae > Graphiurus > Graphiurus murinus. The sequence continues at coordinate 34,767 of PVLC010001547.1, read as the reverse complement.
AGAGAAGATTCATGAATTTAAATGTAGATCAAAAGAAAATATCCTGACTTTACTACAATTATAGCAAGAAATACAAAAAAGAGCCTAAGTGTATGTATACACACACACACACACACACACACACACACACACACACGTAAACATATGTAACAATCTACATTAATATTGACTGTATGTAATAGTTTCTTAAAAGAGTTAAAATATATGTAGAATTAAAATATACAACAATACACACAAAAAAATGGAGAAAAATGGAATTGAAGTGTTCCAATGTCCTTGACATTGTCCAGGAATTGAAAAAGTACTAATTTTTAAGTCAAGGATGCTTGTTGTAATCTGTGATTCTAACAGCATATATTTAATTCTACAAAAGGAGAAGTCTTGCATGCACATTAGAAGATAGTTTTGATTTGTGTACCTCTCTCTTTGAGAAATTTCTCCCAAAGTCTACATTTCAATCAAATTTTAAAAATATTTTCAGCAGAATTTATAATTTTCCTTATCCCATGATACAAGATTAAAATAATAAATAGGTTTTTTTTTTTAAAGGTTTGAACATCTCTATGGATACAGATCCATAACTGACTACGAACGAGCAGCTGATAGCTCAAGGTGTGTCTCCATCCTTCACACTTGACCTCCTTGAGGACAGCCAGGTGCTCCACTTCTGGGTGGACTTTGGGTCTGACTCAGTGTAACCATTAAGAGTCAGTGACTGTGGCCTGGCTCAGAAGCACAGGCTTGTCTGCTACAAGGCATTGTCCTACATTGGATGAAGGTTCTGGGCATCCAAGTGTTGGCCTCCCTGTTATTAAATTAATAATATTGTTAAGGACCCCATATGTTTGCACATGCAAGTAGTCATGGTCATAAAACTGCATGATTTTGGAGTTGATGACCTGGCTGACCCTGGCCTTTTTTCTAAGTCAGCTTCTAACCAGCTGGGAGATGCTGGGCATGGAATATGCTACTCAGTTCTCAGTGTCATCCAGGGATACAAAGATCTCCTCTGCAGGGTTTTGGGTGTTGAATCAGAAGTGATATGAAACCCCTTGGCCAAGTGTGATGCACTATTAGAATGTGCTATTAGTTTTATCCTCAAAAGAAAAGAAAACAAAACAAAACAATACTCTGGTTAGCATACTTTGTCAGGAAGATTTGTTTTTTTGTTTTTTTTTTTTCTTGCGGTACTGGAGATTTAATTCAGGGGCATTCTACCTCCGAGCTATACCCTCAGCCCTATTTTTTTTATTGTTTATTTTGAAACAGGGTCTCACTAGGTTGTGGAGTGCCTCACTAGGTAGCTGAGGCTGGCCGTGAACCCGGATCCTCGGGTCTCAGCCTCCCAAATGCTGGGATTACAAGAGTGCGCCACCACACCCGGCTAGGAAGATTTGTCTAGTACAGTAAGGTGTCCCTTGGTCAAATATTTTGTGGCCAAAAAAAGTTTAGGAAACTGAATATCTTACTGCTTTTGGAGAGTCCCAGTGCTCATGTCTTTTTTCCCCACTCCAGTAGCAAAAACATTCATTAACCTTTGAAAAGCCTTGAAAAGTCTTGCAGTGAAAAAAAAAAATCAGTTTACATGTGTTTTAAACTAAGTTGTCCAATGAAGCCTCTGTGTGACACCCACCCCCCATCTCTACGTGCATTAGGACTTTATGATTCCCCTATGTGGCCTCCTCCAGATCCAGGACCTAATAACCCCCACACACTAAAGACTTCAGAGCTGATATTTCCAGCCAGGACCTCTCCCCTGAGTTTCTGGCCTATTTACCCAGTTGCTTCTTTGTGGATGTCTCAGAACAACCCAAACTCAGTCTGTGCAAATTATTTAAAATCAAAATCCATACCCTCCACCCTAAGCCTAGGTCCTTTCCAAGATTCCTGAACTTAATGAATGGCCCCAGAACCCATTAATTCCATGAGCCCCAAACCTTGGCCTCCCCTTTCCTCCTCATCCCTCACATCCCCACATGCAGAATATTAATCTCCTGCTCAATTTATGTCCTAAATATGCCTGAGACTATCCTATTCTCTCCAGTCCCACTGCCCCATCCTGGGCTAGGCCACCACAAGCTCTCACCTGGACCGTTATTAGAGATTCCTAACTAGTCTCCCTGCTTACTCTCTTGTCCCTCCAGTCTACCTCCTGTGAAGAGTAGGATACGTTGTCAGAAACCAAGTCTAATTCCTGCCTTTACTTGGAATGATGTCTTCTTGGTCTTAATGTTCTCTCTGCCCCCATCACCAGTTCTTTTCTATTTATTCAGATGTCCCTACCACAAGACCTTTGCTTATGGCCGTGCCTCTAAGGTTTTCACCCAACCCCCACTTCACCCCCTTTGGCTAATTAACTTTCACTAATCCTTTAGATCCTAACAAAAACACTACTACCTCAGGGAAGCTGGTTCCTGGCAAGTCCCCATCATAGGCTTCTCCTTCATGCCTCTTCTCAATTTAAAATTACTCACTTGTGCCGGGCGTGGTGGCGCAGGCTTGTAATCCCAGCATTCGGGAGGCTGAGACCGGAGGATCTGGGTTCGCGGCCAGCCTCAGCTACCTAGTGAGGCCCTCTGCAACTTAGTGAGACTCGGTTTCAAAATAAAGAATAAAAAATAGGGCTGGGGATATAGCTCGGAGGTAGAATGCCACTGAGTTCAATTCCCGGTACCGCAAAAAAAAAAAAAAAAAAAAAAAAAAAAAAAAAAAAAATTACTCACTTGTTTTATATTATGTAAATTAATATCTTTCAACCCCTACCAGATAGTAATTCACTTTTTGAGGGTAGGACCTTGCCTGTTTTACTCAGTATTATTGGTCAGAGAGTGCCACAAATATTTTTGTTGTAGGAAAGAAAAAAAAAAAAGTCCTCTCTTCTATCTTCAGAAAATAAAAACTCAACTGTTAAGATAACCACCTTTCTTTTTTATTTTTGTGATGTTGAAAATCAAATCCAGGACGTCACACATATTTGCTCTACCACTGAACTACTTCCCCAGACCCAAGTCAACCTCCTCTTATCTCTCCAAAGATTAAACATGTAACAGACTTCTCCAAAGAGCCTCTTTCCACTTGTTCTGTTTCCAAGCTCCTGTTTCAACTGCTCACGAGCTGCTCACTACCTACCCCAGGGCCCCCTGTCCATGTAGTGCCAATGTGTATGGCCACCTGGACCACGTGGTGCTGTGTGCTGACCCAGAGCGATGCTGTCTGTTGTTCCAGCCTGACTTAAGTCTCTGACCCAGGACAGTTTGGGGAGCTAATTTTTGGGGAGCTAACTATTCTAGGGCCCGTTGCGCTGCTGAAATCCTACCCTCCCTGCACACACACAGAAATGGGCTGAAGCTTTTGCTTGGGTCCTTGGAGGAAATGGGGTTGCTGTGGTTTGCTAGCTGGCTGCGGTTGGCTTGATTCTCTCATGGATCCCAGCTCTCCCAACTGCAGACCTGCACACGGGCTGCTCTATCTGCCCAGGAAGGCCACCCAGCCACGCCACCTCCTTCCCCACACGGTGTAACTCCTACTTATCTTTCAAGCCTGAACTTCCTCACCACTCTTCAAAGGGATCTTGCCCTGCTGGTCTCTCTCATAGCCCTCTAGCCTTTCCTTCAAAGCATCAAGATTTATGTCTCCTTGTATTTGTCTAATGGCTGTGTTCCTACTATGCTGGAGACCCCAGGGGCAGGGCAGGGCTGGGCAGGCGTCCGTCTCTCACCGGCCCTGCCCGAACGCCAGGCCAGTCCATAGAGCAGGTGTTCAGGGAACGTGGACTGAACCGGAGAAGAGAGAACCAACCGATGACTACAGCAGCTCTCAAAACATGTTGGGACCTTTGGACATTTGCCCATCCTGAAAGCAACTCCAAGCCCAAGCAAAGCATAAGGAAGTGTAATCTGAAGAAATAATTTGTGCCTTGAACGTGTCAATATCAGTTCTCTATTTTTATTTGTTTTTTCGCCTCTTGAGTTCCTGGTGACCTCACTGGCTCCTAATCTCCTGGGACTTGTACTTCCTTCTGCCCTGTGGCAGTGAGCTGCCTGGGGGCTGGCAAAGGTGCTTTAGAGTCCATAGATGGCTTTTTCTCTCCCGCCTGAGGGGATGTTCTGGAGGGCAGGATGGCTTCCCTGCTCCTGAGGCACCCGCCTGGGCCCTCACCCAAGCTGTGTATGTACACAGTCTCCCCGTCCTGTTGGAACAGATTGCTCTTCTCTCCTGGGTCCATATTATTGACCCAAATTCATTCTTTTTTTTTTTTTCGGTACTGGGGATTGAACTCAGGGGCATTCTACTCCGAGCTATACCCCCAGCCCTATTTTTTTATTCTTTATTTTGAAACCGAGTCTCACTAAGTTGCGGAGAGCCTCACTAGTAGCTGAGGCTGGCCGTGAACCTGGATCCTCCGGTCTCAGCCTCCCGAATGCTGGGATTACAAGCGAGCGCCACCACGCCCAGCTCCCAAATTCATTCTTACTGGGAGCAAAACAACTCTAACACTGTATTTGTAGTAAAGCTCATAGCAAAAAATGTCAGTGCCCACTCATCCTTCCCAATCTTTCTTATGCACACCAGGTTTTGGTGTGCTTTCTCTTCCGAAGCCATTACTATGACTCTTTTTTTGGCAGATGGCCCTTGGACAGAGCGCGTGGAGCCTGAATTACACCCTGGAGTTTCTCTGCCTGCCCGGTCAGGCTGGGGTCACCCTCTGTGAAGTCTGGCCTGAGGCCCTCCCCTCCCTGCCCCCTTCTCTCCCTTGCTGGCTTATCACATCACACCCACACATCTTTACCCAGGGATCTATCTCAGCGGAACCTGAGCTAAGACAGTATCAAGAGTGGGTGGGAAGCCCGGCGTGGTGACGCTTGCTTGTAATCTTAGTATTTGGGAGACTGAGACAGGAGGATCATAGGTTCTCAGCTAGCCTCAGAAAGTAGTGAGACTCTCCCAGATGAAAAAGGAGAAACCCTAGATAAGCAAAGAAGTTGACTTAACTGAGGGGATGGACACCCAAATGCACATGATGTACTTTCACAAATATATCAAGGTCAATCACTAAACTGAACTTGAGAAGAAGGGAGGGCGAGGGAGTAGGGTAGGAATTGGGGAAGGGATTAAATGAGAAATGTGTGCATATATGCCTTTATCAGCTTGTACTTAACAAAGATGTATGATTACAATGCACCAATTATTATAAACAATTTAAAAAAGTAGTGAGACTCTCATCAACCTAGTGAGACCCTGTTTCCAAAAAAATTTTTTTTTAAAGTGGGTTAGAGCTGAGTACAGTGGCACATGCCTATAATCCCAATACTTGGGAGGCTGAGACAGGAGGATTGCAGGCTTGAAGCCAGCTTCAGCAACCTAACAAGATACTGTTTCAAAACTAAATTAAATTGGCTGAGAGTGCAGCTCAGTGGTAGGGCATCCCTAGGTGCAATCCCCAGTAAAACACACACACACACACACACACACACACACACACACACACACACGATTGGGCTGGCAATCGTGTGCAGCAAAGCACACTGCAGCCAGGGACACATTCTGGGTCCCTCCTTCCTACCTGGTGTCTCCTCCATGGGGACTGGCCATAAATTATAAGAGGAGGGTTAAGCTGGGCGCGGTGGCACATGCCTGTAATCCCAGTACTTGGAAGGCTGAGACGGGAGAATTGCAGGTTTGAGGCCAGCCTCAGCAACTTATCGAGACCCTCAGTAACTTAGCAAGACCTTGTTTTAAAATAAAAATTAAAAAGTCCTGGGAGTGTAGCTCAGAGGTTCAATCCCCAGTACCACCCAAACAAAACAAAAGAGAAGAGGTTTAGCTGAATGATTTACAGTCTTTGCTTGCTATAGCTCATTGGAAGGAAAAGAGATATTCCTCCTAACCCTCGTGTATCCCTCCCCCTCGTGGGTCTCCCTCAAGGGCTGACCTAGACCTTTGTCCTTGAGGAGTCTGAGTCCTGGGTCATCATGGCTGTGGGTGCTCTCCCATGGGCTGGTCACGGTTAACACCAGTCAAGGGAGTGACCCAGCAATGTCCTGCCTTTCATACCTCCTCCTACCTGACCCCACTGCCTTCTGCTGCTCAGCGTCAACAATCCCTGCCAGTGTGGGAAGACCGGCTGTGCCAATGGTCTACAGTGTGAGGAGCCCCCAAATGACCACCTGGCTGCCATACGTGTAGGTCCAGTGGTTCTCTGTATCCCTCATAGAAGTGCCTCCCTTCTGGGAATTAGGACTTTCAGACTCACAGAACCCACAGTCGTGCCAAGGAGAAGCACGGCTTCCCCTGAGGAGGTTACCTGGAATGGTGGGGAGCAGGCTGCTCCTGCTGGCGCTGCCTGTCCCTCAGGCCTCCTGCGCCTGCCCTCTCTCCTCTGGCGGGGACAGCGCAGATGTGTGTGTGGTCCTCCAGAGCTGCCTCAGTGAGGTTTTGCTAAGATTTTACTTGGCTTTCTCCCTTTGCTCTGCTTCCCCCGGCCTCTTACTGGTATCTCTGGGGACACCACCTTCGTCAATTGTTTGCACCAATGTGATGTCTGGTTTGGGGGAAGAGCCTCTGATAGAACTGAAAGCTCTGGTGAGTGGGCTGGACGAGGCACCCCAAATTTAAACATATGAAATGAGAGCATAAGCTCCTGGGCAGACCTTGAAGTCCAAGGTCCTACTGCTGCTTCCACCTCCCCCACAGCCCACAGGTGGGTCTCAGCTTCACCATGTGGCTGACGGGGGCAGTGCTTGCTTTAAACTGAGCAATGCAGAAACAATCCTCTCACAGAGTGCTCATAGCATCTTTATTTAAATGCAGTGAATTTCAAAATCGATGAAGTTATTTGCACACAATATATGATATGATAAGACAATATAATACTACTGCATATAACAATAGCTAACACCTCACCGTGTTCCTCTGACTATGCACAGTACTAAGTACTCTACTCAGTTTTCCTCTTTCATCCTTGAACCACCCAGGGTGGATGGTGCGAACATTAGTTATTAGCCAGGCTTTATAGACGCGGAGACTAACTATAGGATAGAACTCAAGTCACCTGCATGAGCAGCAGAGCAAGGATTAAACCCTGCCTGTGCCCTCAACTGCCCTCCAGCAGGGACACAGGGTCCATCTCTCCCCAGCTGAGAAAGCGGGACGCCTGTGGCAGACAGGCATTTACCATCCTGATTTTTAAGCCTGCCTAAACAAAGCCCATGATTTATTTGCGTTGACAGGAGAGTCCAAAAGCAACTTTGGATCTACTCCAATACAGAAATCCAGCGGATATTAATATTAGCTATTAGACATTGCTCATGGTTTCATTGGGCATTTTCATGAGGAAATCTTGGCTTTGCTTGGTTGTGGGGCCTCAGATAAGCAGCGCTCTAATGGTGCTGCAGCGGTGTTAACAGCTCCCCCTATCTGTGTGGATGTGCCCAACCCTCTTCTTGAGGCTGGAGTTGCCATTAAAACACATCTTGAACCAGGGTAAATTTGCTCAAAGAGGGCGATTAGTTTTGGCTCCTGAGAAGTAGTTTGTCAGGAATCTCTTGAATGCTGAGTGGATTTGAATTTGGTTTGGTCATCTGTGAGTTCAGAGTCCCACTTAACATGGTACAAGAAGCCATTTGGGATTAGGGTCTTTGTTACTGAAAGCTCTTGGAGGGTGAGGACTGAGTTTTGTTTACTGCTGGGATGGGACCTGCCACTTAGTAGGCTTTCTGTAAATATTAGTTGAATTAATAAATATCGACCATTAACTAAAGAGAGTCAGCATAGTTAGCCATTAAGAGTCCAGACCCTGGAACCATATGTCTGGGTTCAAATCCCAGGCTGCTGTGTGATCATGGGCAGGTGACTTCACCTCTCAGTAGCTTGATCCTCCCCTCTGTTCAGTGAGTATGACATTCAGGTACCTCCCTTAAGATTGATGGGAGGAGTGGAAAGCACTAGGAACGCTGTGGGCACACTGTTCCTGACCACGATGTCAGAGTGTGGCACTGAGGCTGGCCACAGTTCATTTCCTTCTTTTCATCCACATTGCAGGAAGCATATTTCCTTATGTCTGTATTATTTGAACCCCCCTCATCTCCACTCCTCACTCTGGCATCTTTGTGTCCAGAGGTGCTGTTGGCAAACCTCAAGATCGCACTGCTTGCACAAAAAAGTGCTGAGATCCTTAAAAATATCCCTTCTGAGGAGTAAGAAAAGATTCCCTTTTTTTTCCTTCCCTGAAGCAAAGTTGGCAATTTATCACTACCTGCCAAAACTTCCCTCGAAGGCATCACTTCTCAAACTTTTAAAACTCTCTCCCTGTTGACCCAGTCAGAATGACAAAATCCAGAGTGATTCTCAAGAGAGAATAGTGACAGGAACGGGATGGTGGCTGGAAGCCAGATGTATAATGCTGTAGCAGGGAGGGAGGGAGGGACAGCTGGGGCTCTCGTGGAGAAAAGTCCACAAGCCACCGAGCGCTGGAGCCAACAGCCTCCAACTGGGTACCATTGCAGATCACTTCAGCCCACAGGGGCTGCTTTCCACAACTCAGAAATCTATTCAGTTCTTCATTCAACAAATACTTACTGAGCACTTCCTATGTGCCAAGTGCTGGGGGCGGGGGGGGGGGGGGTGACCAAGACAATGTCTCTGCACGCCAACAGTTTACATTCTGCCATCATTAATGTCTGCTCACCACCCACCGAGAACACTGCTTATCCAGGAAAGAGTTCGCTGAACGCACAGAAATTCCTCAGGAATTCCCTAAGACTAAGCTGTTACATGCCTGTATGTTTTCGGCATGCCAGTGAGAACCACTTTGTTTCTTCCGCTCTGGTGAGTCTGCTGCCTGTGAGTCTCAATCCTGGCATTGGCCAGGATTGCTCAGAGGTCCAGTCAATCTGTGCAGGACTCCATGCTCAAGAGTTAAGGCTCCATGCCACACAGCCACTAAGATCATCACTATCAAGAAAACAGAAAATAAGTTTGGCAAGAATGTGAAAAATTCGAACTCTCTGGTACCCTGCTAGGATTGTAAAATGATGTAACTGCTATGAAAGACAATATGGAAGTTCCTCATTAAATCGAAAATAAAGCTATCATATCCTCTAGTGATCCTATTTTGGGGTATATATTCAAAATAATTAAAAACAGGTCTCTAAGAGATATTTGTACATTCATGTTCATAATAGCATTGTTCAAAATATCCAAGAGAGGAAAGCAACCCAAATGACCATGCATATATAAATATACAAACAAAATGGGCCATATACCTACAATGAAATATTATTCAGTCTTAAAAAGGAGGTGCGTATTGTCACATGCTCCAACATGGATGAACCACGTGGACATTATGCTAACTGAACTAAGCCAGTCCCAAAATACGAATATTGCATAATTGCATTTATATGAAATATCTAAAGTAGTCAAGTTTGTAGAAATAGAAAGTATAGTGGTGTTTGCCAGGGGTTGAGGAGTGGGTGTGGAATAGGAAGTTGTTTCATGGGTATAATGTTTCAGTTTTGCAAGATGAAAAGTTCTGAAGGTTGGATATACAGCAATGTCGTTGAACTTAACACTATTGAACTGGACACATAAAATGGTTGAGATGGTAAATATTATGTTACATATTTTTTTACCACAATAATAAAAAAATAGTGCTAAGGCTCCAGTGGCCCAGGACTGTGACTGCAGTCTGGACCCAAGAGGAGTTGGAGGAGTGTGTTTGTGTGTATTTGCACGCCTATGAAGGAGGGGTTTGAGGGTCAGGAAACGCTCTGTCCTGCCTCTACCCTCCAGAACTCCTAGGAGCCCACGTTAACCTGGTCACTAGAGAATCTAGGGTCATAGTTCCTTGGGTGAGCCTCCAGAGGAATTGGGGCCCAGAGTCTGGTGGTTGTCTCTAAGTCCCCATCTTACTACCACAAGAGTTCAAATCCCATCTCAGGTAGCTGTGTGACCTTGGGTGAGGTCCCTGTTTTCTCATCTGTGAAGCGGGGGCAGGGCAGTAGTAGGACCCCATCACAGGCCCACGGTGAGGACTGATTCCCCCATGGAGGCCCTTAGCATTTGGCCCAACATCAATGTGAGTGTTTCGGAAGTTCAGGGACTCTTGATGGGGCTGAAGTGCACATATATCGAGAAAATCATGTTGCAATGAAAGAACTAGGCATTTGGATAACGATATGCTTGGTGAACATGTGCCTACTTCTGGCCCAGAGAAGCTGGTGACCTGAGCTGACCCTTCCCTGGTCACAGGGCAGACTGGTGGAGGGCCAACCTAAGAGCAGGTGGGGGGAGAGCGGGATGGAGGGGTGGCCGGGCCTCTCTAGCCATGCTCCCCCCCCCCCCCCCGGCGCACTGTATTTTTCTTCTCTGCACGCCCACGGCTGGGTGGGAAGTGACAGGCCACACATGCAGGAAGCTGCAGGTGCCTCTGGCTGGGGCCTCAGGCCACACGCCATTTCTGGGGCCCAGCGTGTCCCAGCCAGGCTCCAGTCTCCTCTGAGGAATCATCCAGACCTACTCCTGCAGGTGTGCTTTAAAACCAGTTCTTCTGGCTATTAACCCTGTCAGTCCTGAGCAATCACACCCAGGTGGAGCTAATTAGGATGGGTTGGCCATCAGGACGCTAGAATCTGGTGCCAGCCTCCCCTGAAGGTCACCCAGGGGTTGAGGCCTTGGCGGGCCTGCCGCAGGCTCAGAGTCCATAGCTGACCGGGTCCCCACTTGCGCAGGCTGCTCCAGGAGCATGCCCCTGGCCTTGGGGAATTTGGGAATCCTGCAAGGTAACTGCTGTGTAGTCATGATACCTAAAGATGAAGGATTCAGAGGAAGGACCATGTACGGAGCATTAACTCTGTCTATGGTTGTTGAGCCCTCTACACTCACTATCTCTATCCTTATAACCATCCCAGGAGGTGGGTACAATTATTATTCCCATTTCATAGATAAGGAAACGGAGGCTCAGAAATGTTAAGGTGATTGTTTAGGTCCCCTGCCTTTTCTGTTCATTCTTTTCCTTCCTTCCTTCCCTCCCTTCCTTCCAGTCCTTTTTAGTTTTTTGAAACAGGGTCTTGCTAAGTTGTTGAGGGTCTTGAACGTGGGATCCTCCTGTCTCAGCCTCCCAAGTACTGAGATTACAGGTGTGTGCTGCCACGACCAGCTTAGGTCCCCTGTCCTTGAGTGATGAAGCTGATATTTAAACCTAGGTCTGTCAGACCCCAAATCTACTCATGGCTGCTTCTCCTTTTTGCCTCACAATCAGGACAAAATGGCTGACTTCAACGGGTGTATTTAGCTGGTTAAGGCTCACTTTAGCTGGTAACTGCTAACATGAGATGATAAGAGCACTGTACTAATGATGCAAAATAGTCAAAACTTTAAAAATTTCCACCTAACAGGACATGTCACTCCTTTTCTCAGAAATCTCCAGTGACGTCTCCACTTATCGGATCAAGCTCAAATTCTTCAGAGTACAATGCAAAACACTAAAGAGAATATGACAAAATGACAAAGTCTGGCTTCCCTTTTCTCTTTTAAGAATGCTCTTCAGTCTGGAGAGAGAAAATAACCCTACTGAATCCAAGACTGGAGAGAAGATGCCCAAGAAGCACGGCAGGAAGAGAGCCAGAGCGGCAGGGAAGACTGCTCCGTGGGTGCTCTTCATCCTTCACAAACCATAGCAAATAGCCGGGCGTGGTGGCGCACGCTTGTAATCCCAGCATTTGGGAGGCTGAGACCGGAGGATCCGGGTTCGCGGCCAGCCTCAGCTACCTAGTGAGGCACTCTGCAACTTAGTGAGACTCGGTTTCAAAATAAAGAATAAAAAAATAGGGCTGGGGGTATAGCTCGGAAGTAGAACGCCCCTGAGTTCAATCCCCAGTACCGCAAAAAAAAAAAAAAAAAAAAAAAAAAAACCATAGCAAATGTGAGGCAGTCCCTAAGAATGGAGGGGCAGAATCCCCTGTTTTCAAGAGGGAAAACACTTTGGATCTTGCAGACTATCAATGTGACACCTGCAAATGTGAAGGGAGCATCAATAACATGGTTGTGCACACTACTGAACAGCCCGTGCCCCTTAGAAAGAGGAGCCAGGATGCTGTGGAATCGCAGGGGCCCACTGGAGACAGGTTGTGCCAGCCTTACCTTCTCCCCTCTTCTAGTGGGGTTGCAGGCCTGGTAGGTCAGGAGACGTCAATGATGTGGTATATCTGGATTTCAGCAAGACAACTGATAGTCTCTTTGTGACTTGCTTGTAGACAAGACTGGAAAATGTGAGCTAGAGGTGCATTTAGTTGGAAGAGATCATAACCAATTGAATGCATAAACCTGAGGCACGTTGATGGATATCAACTCAGAGGAAATCTCTTGTGGTGGGCAACAAGGCTCTGCCCTGAGCCCTGTTGTCTTGGACATCTTAATCAATAGCTGGGCGGGCAGGTGATGCAGCATTGGGAGGGATAATTAACAGTTTGGACACCCTAAGTAGGATCCAGGCATGCTGAAACAATGGGCGGGCTCTCATAGGATGAAATTTAATATCTTTGTACATCATCCCAGGTACTTTTCCTCCAGCTCTCCCACTGGATTCCCATCCGCTCCTCAAGCTCCAGCTCCTGAGCCCCACTTGGGCAGAGCCATCGGCAATGCCACGGGACACTCCTCTTTTCTCCCTGGCGGCACTGAGTGCATTTTGTTAAAATGACCAATTCCTCTCCTTCCCAGAGCACATGTCAATCATTGTCTGCAGAATGGGTCTGGCTGCCCAGGTCCTTTGTTGTGTTTGTCCAAGAATGATGGGCAGGATCGGTTTCCTAATTCTGCTCACACAGGGCAGGTCAGACAACTCAAATGTGGGTTTCAGTTCTGGGGCTCCTACTTCAAAAGAGATGAGGAGGAGGGCAGGGTGATCTCGCCAAGGGGCCGGCCGGGTGGTGAGTCACATGGACGCTCCATCAGGAGGGGGAAAGTGAAGACGGTGGGAACATCCGGCCAGGAAAAGGCAAGGCTGAGGGCGCAGGGCTGTCTTCAGGCATTTGGCAGAATGTCTCCTCACTCTCTAGGGTTGGGACTTCTCTAGTACAGGAGGCGGCCCTGGATAGGCACTGACACAGGTGTGATTCCCCCGGGGTGGGAGGCAGCAGGGATGGTGAGGACGAACCTGGCTGGACTGGTTTTGTACACCTGGGCCCGGCTCCTCCACTTAGCAGCAGAGTGGCCTGGGGCAAGATGCTAACCCTTCTCATCTGTTTCCTTATCTGTGAGATGGAGATAAAAATATTACTGCCTCATAGGAAGAGTAAGTGCAACAATGTTGTAAATGTGTTTAGAATCAAGTCTGTCATACTCAGTAAATGTTAACTTTAACAATCCCAGAGTTAGCACCCATAATCCGGTATTTGGGAGGTTGAGACTGGAGGATCTCAGGTTTGAGGACAGCCTCAGCAAAGTGTGAGGCTCAGCAACCTAAGTGAGATTCTGTTTCAAAAAATAAATAAATAAATAAATAAATAAATAAATAAATAAATAAATAAATAAGGGCTGGGGGTGTAGCTCAGAGGTAGAATGCTCCTGGGTTCAATCCCTAGTATCATCACCAAAAACAAACACAAAACAAAACAAAACAACCCAGGGTATGTTGTCCCCAAAGCCTAAAAGGGTTCAGTTCAGGGGTGCAGACACCAGATGAACAACCCGCACACCACTCCCCTGTGAGGTCACAATCCTTAGGCCTCCATGGCCCGGGAGCACCTGTGGGTCTGGGGCCTTTCTTCTTCCTTCTTTGCCTGAGACACATCCTTTTCAGGCCCAACCTCTGCTTCAAACACACAAACAAACAAACAAACAAACCACACACATATGAATTACTTTCAATTAAGAAAAAATTATTTTATATATTTGTATCTATTTATGTGATGTTTTGATATATATGTGTACATTATAGAAAGATAAATTAACATACTCTTTACCTCCCCAATTATCATTTGTGTTTGTTTGGTGGAGAACATTTAAAGTCTATTTTTAGCCAGGTGTGGTGGTAAACACCTGTAATTCCAGTACTTGGGAGGCTCACACAAGAGGATCGCAGATCTGAAGCTAACCTCATTAATTTAGCGAGGACCTCAGTGAGACCCTGTTTCAAAGCAAAAAATAAAAAAGGCCAGGGATGTAGCTCAAAAGTAGAATGCCCCTGGGTTCAATCACCAATAAAATAAAATAAATAAATAAATAAAAATAAAAACTATTTCTTTAGCAATTTTTAAACACACAATACATTTTCCCACCTCTACTTTTCAAAAAACCAGCCCACTCAGGCCCAGGCCTCCCCCTGACACTTGTGGGGCTCAAGCAGGAGTATACATGGCAGCCCTCAAAATGTGAACTTTACAAATCGAGCTAACAACTGATAAATATGTTCTAGACTCATAACTCCACAATCGCATCATCACTATTACACAGAAGGCAGGTTTCGTTTGAGCGTTGGGGCTCCTTGACATCTTGTGCTGAAATGCCAGACCATGGGAGAGCTGGCCCGGCTCCAGCCCGGGTGTGCAGGTCCGCCCCCGACTCTCCTCAGGTGAGAGGCTTCACAGGCAGGCGTGTACACATCCTGCCTTCGCAGCGTGTGAGCTGAGTTCACAACCACACTGCCCAGCAAATAGTTGCCCCTTGGGTCTGAGCATGTTCTATGAGAGTGGCCCACCCTTGAAAGGACAGACCAGGAAAGAGGCCAGTCGGGGCCTGTGAATGTGCTCAGGGTTCTGGGGCAGAGGGCTTGGAAGTCTTGGACACCCAGAGCAAGGGGTGGAGTGGGCCAGTTCCTCTTGGCTCTCAGAATCCTTTAAAGGCTCAGGGCTGGGCCCCTCAGCACGGGCCTGAGAGCTGCAGCGTTTCCTTCAACAACATGCTCTCACTCCAACTGCGACAGCTCAGCGTGGGGACCGTGTGCTGGCCTTTGAGCAGCACCACTTGGAAAAAGACCGCAGATTATCTACCCCAGACTCAATTTACTGAGAGACACAGAGTGGTAGCAGCTTAAAAGAGCAAAGGAAGGCAGAGAATGGTGGCTTACGCCTGTAATCCCAGAACTTGGAAGACTGAGACAGGAGGATATCAGGTTCAAAGTCAGCCTCAGCAATTTAGTGAGACCCCGTTTCAAAATAAAATAGGGCTGGGGTGTAGCTTAGAGGTAGAATGTGCCTGGGCTCAATCCCTAGTATAAATAAATAAATAAATAAATAAGTTAATTAATTAATAGTGAGCACAGGAGAGCAAGACAATGGCAGAGACTGGGGGTGGGAGGGGGCAGGAGGAAGCATGGTATTTCTTTCCCTCCTTGTCTACTTTGGGTGCCATCTCTGGCAGCAACTGCATTTCTCCCACAACTCTGGGTCCCCTTGTAGCTGCCATTTACTTCTGGTGACCTTGGTGCCTGGCCTTGGAGAGCCCACATCCCCACTCTGTCCTTGTAGCTCCAGTTGGCACTGGCTTCCTGATATTGCAGATATCCAGGCTACCTTGCTGCCCTCTGGTTAACTTCTTAACCTTTTTTTAAAAAAATCACCTGAATAATCAGTTCCCTGTATTCAATTCTTCCTGTCTTATATCCTAAATTTCATAAACCATCTATTTTAGTATCCAGACCAAATCAGATGCAAATTATTACACTCATTTATATAGAGGAAACTGGGTTTCAGAGAAGCTAAATGATTTTCTAGTTTACCGTCTAAAACGGGATAGAACAAACAGGGTATGGATCTGAGTTTGCTTCACTTCTTAGTCTGTTCTCTGACTATTGCCTTACTGCCTTCTGGAAACACATCTTGGTCAACTGTCTTGGGAAATGTTTGAGGCAGTGTGAGGGTTGATGGGGTGAGGGTGGCTCCTGGCTTCCTCAAATCGCTCTAGCCGTCACCTCCTCATTGCTAGGGAGCCCTGAATAAATATAATTCTTTAGACTCTCATTTTAAATACTTTCAGAAAATCTGAATAGAAAGAAATCTCACTGAGTCCACACTGACTGTCATTCAGATGGCTGGAAATAGATTTAAATTGTTAGGCTTAATGGAAAGCTGGGTGAGACACTATGATTTTTTTGAGAAACAAGAAGCCAGGCTGAAAGGGAACGCCCGCCACAATTAGACAATATTAAGATTTAATCCAGTTAATACCAGTGCAAACAATTTTCCTCTCCCCACCCCTATTTTTTCTTCCCCTTTTACTTCTCATTTAAAACCTTACGCCAGAGGCTCTTAGCAAATGCTGTTGTATCACAGGCTAGATTCAGATGATTTAGTCCCAAGGCAAAAATGCAGCCTTTTCCCAAATCTGGGGAGGGGGTGTCGAGAGGGGGGAGCAAGTGGAGGAAAAGAAGGAGAGAAATTAGTTTTATAGTATAATTTTCCTCAATTTAAACAGCTTTTTTCATTTAATGTTTCTTAAAATTCACCTGGGAATCAGTTCCTACATAACCTAGACTCCAGCATGAGATGTGACC
This sequence comes from Graphiurus murinus, assembly GCA_004027655.1. NCBI lineage: Eukaryota > Metazoa > Chordata > Mammalia > Rodentia > Gliridae > Graphiurus > Graphiurus murinus. Next base: position 18,278 of record PVLC010001547.1, on the reverse strand, counting down.
TGATTTATCATTAGCTTACTTTAATACATACATACATATATATATATATATATATATATATATATATATATAGAGAGAGAGAGAGAGAGAGAGAGAGAGAGAGAGAGAGAGAGAGAAAGAGAGAGAGACAGGTGGGAAGTGGCCAGGTACAGCTATAGTCCACAAGCCTATGCCCCCCAATGACCCACATCCTGTACTGGGGACATACTTTCAACATATGAGCTTTGGAGGACATTCTAGACCCAAACCACAAGAGCAGCCAGCACCTAAGTGACTTGCAAAGCCCCTCTGCCTCACCTTGATTGGTGTGTGTGTGTGTGTGTGTGTGTGTGTGGTGGGGGGCAGGGGGCAGCAGCTCCAAGACGTGGTGGGAGTCCTGAGCATTTGCCCAGGTCCTCACTTCCTCCCTCCCTTCCCCCATCACCTATGCTCTGCTGGAGAGGGAGACTCTTGTTGAAGGGAGCATGACTCAGACCCAGCCTATCTCCCTGTGTGCTTTGCCAACAACAAAAACAATTCCCGGGCAATCAATAGTGGGTGGCGTTGACGCTCCCACCCCGAGTCCCATCTCATTAAGTGTGGCCATTGTGTTCGATATTTGCACTTCAGCCAGGGAGGGGTTAATAGGATCCAAATTCATCCTGTAGGTGAGTGTCTTTTATCAATTCTAATAAGTTGGCAGTATTGGCAGGTTGCAGGACAGTTTTTCAGAATAGCCGATATTTAATAGACTACCTCAGATGATTAAGTGAAATGATTTCTTGGAGCCATCCCAGAGATATCTCTAAAAGTTGTCTCAGCTAATTATCTTAAGACTAAAGGGGAGAATAATAATGCCACTTGCAGGTTTACATCTGGTTTCTGCCAACATCAGTGATTCTTAATCTAGGCTCCCTATTCCCAAAAAGTCCACGGTCAGCTAACAGAGGGACAGTGAGTGCTTTTAGGTTTTGTATAAAATTGTGTGCATTGATATCAATTTTCATGAGATTTCTAAGTGAATCTATGACTCTTTAAGAGGATGAAACTACTGGCCTGGATTTTTGGTGCCATTTATTTTTTACTGGTCTATTTCTACAATTTGATCAATTTTTCATTTTCATTTTTGCTTTTATACCTTGCCCTAGGTGGTCTTGGTATGTAGACCACCACACCCAAGAAAGATGCTGAATGGTTGATCAGACTGTTTTTGCAGCTAAGAATGCGAGCACATCACTTATCTGGGAAGATGACACCTCCTCCTGCCCCCCCCCCACCCCGCCATCCCTGCTCAACGTTCTCACAGTCCAATCTAAGCCTGGAAATAGTGTGGCAAGGTCCAGCGACTTCAAAATAAAGGCAAACTGAGTTCCCTCCTCCTCCTGCAAAGTACATTTAAAGCCAGATTTCCAAATGTCTGAGGCAGTATCTGTTTTGTGTCTCAGTAAGATTACTAAATTACACTTAGCTTCCTCCCATGAGGTCTTTTCCTCTCCACACCCTGCCAATTACCTGCCAATTAATACAGCCAGTAACCACCTTATGAACGACTTTTAATTTTGAATGTCAGGTTAACATTTTTTCCTCCTCCTCCACCCATGATTTCCTGAGTCTTCAAGGCTTGAGCTTCCCCCACTTCCCCCTGTCACTCAGCTAAAGACTGGGCAGGGCTAGGGGCAATGGAGAATATTCATGTGAACATCTGATGCAGGACATCTGCCCACTTCCTTCCTAAACGGACTAGTCAGATGTAAGAAGTCAGGTCAATGAGGGCTGGGTAAAAAGTCTTACAAATCTACCAGCTGTCATGTCAGAATTGCAGTTCTGAGTGACAATTCACTTCTGAAAAGATATCCAGAAAACAAAGCCCTTTTGTTCAGTGAGCTCAAGATTCTTTAACACCTACACATTCCTTCCTTCTTCCCTCCAAGCTCCACCTGTGAGGAAGTGAGGCGGGGCGAGCCAGGGCACATGCATTGGGAGGAACGCACACCTGTGTCTCTGTCAATTTCTGTTCCAATGACGGCTCACCTCGTTGAATGGGGGTAACTAGGATGGACTTCTATCCCAGTGCCAAAAGACTGGGCCCCCTTTCTCATTCTTCCACAGCTGTTCGATGCTGGACAAGACTCTTCTTTTCCTTCCACTTGTGTCTAATGGAGATAATGGTGCCTAAGTTATAGGAATGTTGAGATTATCGATTTAGATGAAATACAAGTGTTGAGTATCCTATGTTGGGTTTCTTCCTTGTCTGTGAAGTGGGAATAATACCTAACAGTAACATGATCCTGCTCTTTAATAGCTGAGTCATGGCTGGACTCCTTGGAAGACTGCGAGGAGTGAATGTGCCTTAATTCTTCTAAAAATATCTGATTTGGAGATTAAAACTTCTAAAATACGATGCTGGTGAAACATAAGTAAGACCTACCTGAGCCTTTCCTGAAGCTTGTCCTTTTGGAACCATAGAAAGAGTGAATTGTGAAAGAGTTCTGAAATCAAATATGTTTGAGAAACACACACATACTCACACACACACACACACAACATACACATACACTATGAAATTTGTATTGCACATTAGTATCTTAATGTTCTGTGACTTTAAAACAGTGTTTAACTATGATTAACCTGGTGTCAGCAGGAATCCTTTTATTTGTGTTACACTGTGAATACACTTCAAGATTATGCTAACCTACTCTACTCCCAGTATGGGATATTCCAAGGTTTAGACGACCCAATTGCTGTGATAGTTTTAAAGATAAGTTTAAAATTGAATTGGAAATCTAAAATAGGAGTATTCTGTGATTATTAATTTAGTCTTCATGAATTTTTTTTTACTATTATGAATTCTTTTTTAGCCTATGGTTGAATAGTTCATACATTCATGGAATTCTTGCAAAAGGTGGGTTCTATATCTCCTGAGTTTAGATATTCTATGTCATCTGAGCATTTCGTTTAGCAAAAGAGAAAAAAAAGTCATTGTGTATGTATATGACTTTTTACCTGGTATTCAGGATCACCCAGACACATGGAAAAGAAGGAGAGAGAATTATCCATATATTCCTGTGTTTTCCATGACCCCAGCTGCAGGTGGATCAGGATGTTTTTCTTTGTTACCATAGTTGTACATACCACTCTATCTTCATCCTTAAGGACTGATGCTTCCAGAACGTCACATCCAGCAGCAGATGTTCTTATCTATTGCTTATATGTATTTGACACTGTTTATGTAATTCTAAATCCACCCTTACCACAGACTTTTAAGTTAGGTATTATTTCCTCTATCCTATAGATGAGAAGACAGGCTCAAAGTGGTGAACTCCGTTATGGAAAGACACAGAGCTGAGGCCCAAAGGCCAGGTCTACTGACTGCAAACCTTGTGTTCTTTCTATTCCTTACATCACCTTCACTCCTCTGTTCCCCAGATGCCTGGGGCTTTCCATGGTGGTAGGATGTCAAAATCCACAGTTTCTCTTTCTCCCTAAAATTAAACCTGTCTTAGTAAAGAAAGAAAATCATGTGTGATTTTTTCCTTTTTTTTTTTTTTTTGGTACTGGGGATTGAACCCAGAGGCATTCTACCTCCAAGTTATACCCCCAGCCCGATTTTATTTCTTATTTGGAAACAGGGTCTCACTAAGTTGCAGAGACCCTCGCTAAGTAGCTGAGGCTGGCTTTGAACCTGTGATCCTCCTGTCTTAGCCTCCCAAGTACTGGGATTACAAGCATGAGCCACCACACCCGGCTATACGTGATTATTTCAATCAATCAGAAAAAGTAGTTGGCAAAATTCAGCACTCATTCATGATAAGAGCTCAAAGCAAATGGAAACATCCTCAAATAAAGGAGATCTACAAAAACCCAACAGCAAACATCATACTTAAAGAGTGAAAGCTTTCTCTTTAAAACTGGGAACAAGGCAAAGATGCTGGCTTTCACGTCTGTTCAGCTCTGCACTGGAGGCCCTAGCCATTGACATCAGGCATGAAAAATATATAGAAGGCATGAATGACCAAGGGGGAACAAGTAAAATATTTCTGTTTGAAGACATTATGGTCTCAGCCTGGGAATGTAGCTCAGTGGTGGAGTGCTTTCCTAGCATACCTGAAGTTCTGGGTTTGAATCTTAGCACTGAAAAAACAAACAAACAAAAAGTTTCAAGGAATCTACAAAACAATAAACTAAGTGAACTTAGTAATGTTGCAGGATACGAGGCTATTATATGAAAATTAATTGTATTATGTAAATTATTATAGAAAATAATTGGATAATAAAATTTAAAAAGTAATTACATTTATAATAGCACCCAAAGCCATAAAATAGCTAGAAATAAATTTAGTAAGATATTTCAAAAGCTTCTACACTGAAAACTGTAAATCATTGCCAAGAGAATTAAAGAAGACATAATAAAATGGAAAGCTATACTGTTCATGGATCGAAAGGCTCAATATTGTTAAAATGACAATCCTCCCCAAAGTGATCTATAGATTCAGCATATTCTTATCCCAAATCCCAACAAGATCTTTTGTAAAAATTGAGGAACCAATTCTAAAATGTATATAACAATGCAAAGAAAGGACATAGGATTAAAAAAGCTAACTTTGAAAAGAATGTTGGACAACTTTCCTTACCTGATTTCAAGACTTTTTTTTTTTTTTATAAAGCTACAGTATTCATAGAGCCTGGAACTATATCCACACATATCTTAATAGAAGGTTTTTGATAAAAGTGCCAAAGCAATTCAGTGAGATTAAAGAAGCTAGATACCTCCCCGCCGAACAAATGTACAATATGACTCCACTTGTATAAAGTTTTTTTTAAAGCACATTAATCTATAGGGATAGAAAGTAAATAAGCAGCTACCCAAGAGTGGGGTGGATTAAGGGAGAGGTTATACAATCCCACAAGGAAAGCTTTAGAGATTTTAGAAATGTTCATATCTTGATCGTGGTGATAGTTCATGAGTATAAACATTTGCTAAAACTCATCAAATTATACAATTTTAAGTTTCGCAGTTTATTAAATGTTGTATCCTAGTGATGTTGAAATAAGTCAGACCTGTCCTGGGCCCCTTTGTTTTGAGGCCCCTGGTTTCTGAAGGGTCAAATCATCAAGCAGTCAAGTGAGGGCAGAATTTATTTTATTTATTTGTTTGTTTATTTATTTATTTATTTATTGTGGTACTGGGTATTGAACCCAGGGGCATTCTATCTCTGAGCTACATCCACAGCCCTATTTCTTATTCTTTATTTTGAAACAGGGTCTCACTAAGTTGTGGAGGGCCTCACTAAGTAGCTGAGGCTGGCCTCGAACCTGTGATCCTCCTGTCTCAGCCTCCCAAGTACTGGGATGACAAGTGTGGGCCACCACGCCCTGCTGGGAGAAGATTTTAGAACAAAGGAAGGGGCCCCAGTATGACCCAGGAATGGGTGTCAGGCCCAGCTGTGTTTCCTTTTCATAGCGCTCTTGGACTTTAGCAGGCATCTGGTCCCCTCCATGGCGCCTGGAGAGCAAGATTTGGAGGTGGCCTAGACCAGCCGGCTGACAGAGGTGAGGTGTGGGGGACAACTCTGGGAGGCTGAATGACCCTGGGGTTGAGTGAAGGCCCCCATGCCATCCGGGGGTGCTGTCAGCAGCAGCCGCCCATCCCTGCCCTGGCTCATCTCTGCCTGACATTTTCATTAGAGACTTAGAAGAAAATGCAAATTACATACTTATTAAATACATATCCAGCAGATTTGAGCTGAGTCCTACAATGTGGCAGACACTGTTTAGGCCACACAAGGGACAGCTCATGGAAGGAGAGGACCGGGCCACCTGGAGCTTAAACAATAAAGAAAGGCCCCAGGACTTATGTAGCCAGCCGTATCTCATTCATGATGCTGATTGGACAGGGAGAGCTTGGCACAGAGACAGAGCGTGGGGTTCCAGGAGGAGCCTGGAGAGGATGTGTGAGGTGGAGGACATAGACAGGGCTCTAGATGCATCTGGCTGTTATAGTTCAAATGTTGTAGTGCCCTATCCCCTCCAAAATTCAAGTGTTGCCAATGTGAAAATAGGAAGGCCTTTAAGAGGTGATTAAAAGCCAGATGTGGTGGTGCATGCCTGAAATCCCAGTACTTGGGAGGCTGAGATAGGAGGATCACAAGTTTGAGACCAACCTTGGCAACTTAGCAAAATCTTGTTTCAAAATAAATAAAATAATATTGAGCTGGTGGTGTAGCTCAGAGGCAGAGCACCCCTGGGTTCAATTCCCAGTACCAAAATAAAAAGGAGGTGGGGAGGTGGTGATTACAGCTGGGTGCAGGTGCACAACCGTATTCCTAGTACTTGGGAGGCTAAGACAGGAGGGTTGCAGGTTCTAGGCCAGCCTCAGCAACTTAGCAAGACCCTATTTCAAAAAATAAATAAATAGGACTGGGGGTGTAGGTCGGAGGTAAAATGCCCCTGGGTCAATCCACAAAAAGAAGAAGAGGAAGAGGAAGAAGATGGAGGAGGAAGAGGAAGAGGAAGAGGAAGGGGAGGAGAAGGAGAAAGAGGAGGAGGAGGAGGAGGAGGAGGAGGAGGAGGTTAGGTCATGGGGACCCCTCCCTCGTGCATGAGATGAAGGTCCTTTTTCAGCTGACCTGCTCTTCTGCCACATGAAGACATTGATTCTCCCTTCAGAGGACGCAGCTGTCAGACACCAACCACCGGGGCCCTGATCTTGGACCTCCGGCCTCCAGAACTGTGAGGAGCCAGTTCCTGTCCTTCATAAAGTACTTGGTTTGCAGTATTCTGTTGTAGCAGCACAAACAGAAGATGCCAGTCTTAGGAGGTTTGGGGTTTCCTCTGAGAAAAGGGCAGCAGTGGAGGACTTAGAGCAGGACAGTGACACAGTCGGATTTGTGGTTATAATAGATCCCTCTAGGAGCTAGAGAGGAGTATGGAGGCAGAGGAGGCTGTAGACCCAGGAGAGAGAGGCCAGGGCCTGAGCTGGACAGGGGTGTGGCAAATGAGCTCCTCAACCCTGGCCTCTGCCCCAGCTTCAGGGCCGATGACCCTCAGCTATGCCCTGGGAGGGTGGAGGCGCAGCTGTCCGACCTCTTGCCCCCCAGCCCCACCCCTCCGGCTCCTGCTATTCTGGTCCCAGTGTGTCACCGTGTGCATCTTATGTCTGGGCTTATCTCTGAGTGTCTGCCCCATCCCCGCCCCTCATAAAGCATGTAGATACTGGTGTCAACAGATCTGACTACAAATCTTGGCTCCATTACTTCTTAGCTATGGGCTTGAGCAAGTAATTAAATTTTCTGAGCCTCAGTTTTCTAACCTACACAACAGGGAGAAAGTCCCTCAGTAGGATTATTAGGATGATGACATTGAATAGATATGTAAAGTACTCGGTAAACATTAGGCCTTTCTTCAGCTTTTGCCCCAATGAATCAAAATTATTTTTTGGCCCTCAACTTCTGGGACACAGAAACAAATGACAATAAAGTTAGGAGATGTTGGATATGTTAAAGATCTAGCAGCCTTCGGGGCCAGGATGCCTCTAGGTGGATGCAGGGGCCACTATAGTCACCCTGGACGGTGAGGAGGAGCGTCGTAGAGCTTCGGGGTGTTGTGTGTGCAGCTTACTCTTTCATCAGTTGGAACCTCCTGACCTTTCTCCAGCAGAAGAGGGGTCCCACAGAAGAAAGGGTCCCCAGAGGGTGTCACGGAGAACGTGGCTTTCTTGACAACAAGTGCTGTATCGAAGAGATTTTCTGCTTACCCTGCAAATTCTGTGAAACCAAAGGCTGCTTTCCTTGCGATTCAGTGGAGTGGCCTTGAACTAGAAGAGCCCTCACCGTCAAGCCCCATCGCCAAGTAGGAGGTCCTGACACCTGCTGGGCTTGTCCCTCACCTCCTCCTTTGATTCACTTTGTGTCATTTCCTCAACTAGAAACAGGATCGCGTGAGACCTCCTTTGTCTAATGACACCGTCCTGCGGCAGCCCGGGGGAGCAGCACGTAGCACAGGGGACTCTGTTCCTGTCCACAGTGAATGCAGCTTCACTGAGAGCTTTCCCAAGTCCTGGGGGAGCCCCCTACACACTCCTCTGACAGACCTCCAAGCGAGCCAGTTAAACCATAATGGCTTCAATTTGGTCCAATTAGCCTCACACAGGGCTAACTTCCACCCTTGCCTGCGGGTTGCCAGCTCCTGCTGACTCCAGGTATGGTGGTAGGCAGGTAACCACAGAAACTACCTAGGTGTATTGAAGGCAAAAATGTTAGCTTTGGTCCTCCCAGCACGAGAGGATAAATAGCCCCGCTAAGGCTTCAGAGGGCACATTTCAATCCACAAATCATCACAAAAGCCAAATAAAGTGGAAACGAAGGGCATACCAGCTTAGACTCTAAGAGAGGTTGGTGGGTTGGCTTCTCCCTTTGGTTTGCAGACCAATGGACATTATTCCCAGCTCCCTGTGATTGTAGGAATGAATGAAGCCCTTTCAATCTGTTTTTTTTCCCCTTGTACTGGGCATTGAACCCAGGGACGTTCTACCTCTGAGGTACACCCCCAGCCCCCCCCCTTTTTTTTTGTTTTGAAACAGGGTTTCACTAAATTGCTGAGGCTGGCCTCAAGCCTGTGATACTCCTGTCTCAGCCTCCCAAGTACTGGGATTACAGGCATGTGCCATCACACCTGGCTATTTATTCTTTCAGTCTGAAGCTGCCCTGCCCAAGGGGGGCTCCAAGAGCCTGCTGTCTGCTTTTGCACTCCCCATTGATGCTGGCTCACCAGCATCAGTGCCCTTCTTTGCTTGCACTTGATCCGTGGTTTGTGGCTGAGGCCTTGGTGACAACTAAGTAATGGGAAATGGTTGTAGAATGCCTGGGGCAGGACCTGGAGGGAGGAAGTCTATGCACCAGGCCACCATGTTACACAGGAGAAATCAGCCCTGATTCCAAATCCTGCTCCCCAGAATCCTGAGGTCTGCAGGGTTATGGGGTGGGGGGAGAAGCTGAGCAAATTCCAACCCCTCTTTCTGATCAATTGGAGACCTCCACTTTGATAGATTTTTAACTTTTAAAGTTTCATATTCATACAGAAAAGTGCACTGACCCTAAAGGCACAGCTTGATGGGTTTTTACAAACTGAACACAGCTGTGTAACAAGTCCAGACCCAGAAACAGAACCCTTCCAGCCTCCCAGGACCGGCCAGCTCCCTTTCAGCACTCCACAGGAACAGGGATGCTCTCCTATTTTGTGTTTCTTTTTTTTTGGTAGTGGACTTTGAACTTAGGGGCATTCTACCTAGAGCTGCATGCTAGCCCCTCCTCGCCCTTTTATTTTTTGTTTAAAACAGGGTCTTACTAGGTTACTGAGAGTTTTGCTACTTACTGAAGCTGTCCTCAAACCTGTTATCGTCCTGTCTCAGTCTGGGATTACAGGTGTAGCCCACCATGCCCGGCTTCTCCGGACTTGTAACAGCATCTCATTGATATATTATATCCACTGGGGCCTCATATAGGTTTTTTTTAAAAACCTTTTTTTAATTAAAAAAAAAAATTATAGATTCACCGGAAGTAGCAAAGAGAATACAGACAAGCACATGTGATTTTATATTCTTCTTCAGTGTTCAAAATTTCAAAACCAATGTTATCATAGAAAATGGGTGGGTTTCAGAGTCGTGGGATTGAGTCCTAACTGTATCTCTTACCAGCCTGTGGCCCTGCACCCTGAGCCCCTTACCACCCTGAGCGGCAGGTGAGGCTAATGTTACTTTGTTTCCTGCTGTTGGTTGGATTCAGTTCAGAGACCGTGTGACCTTCTGTGTCAGCTGCAGCCCCTGCAGAGGTAAGTGGAGTGATGGAGTAGGAGTACTCGGTCAGTGCCTTTCCCATTCATGGCTTCCAGCCAAGTACCACGGAGACTCAGTTCCTCCATCATGCCTCTGCCTCCCACACTGGCAGCCGCGTCTCCCTCCAGCTGTTTGGGCAGGTGGGGTATGGAGGCGTGCAGCCTGGTGGAGGATTGGCCAAGCAGGCCCAGCACGTGTGTGTCCCTCCCAGACTGCCCAGGCCAGGCCTGCCCGGCCCTTCACCTGTGGGCCGGTCATTGGGAAATCAACTCTGCTCTTGGGCTACCTGGAAAGGCCACTGCACCCTCCCCCCCCCCCCATTCTGAGGGAAGGGTGTGGCTTTCTGCTCATTAAAGGAGAATTCCCACTGTAGACAGGCAACAAAAGACAGCCCTCAAGGAGTGTCCTTACTAAATCCAAAGGAATCTGGCCTCCTGTCATTAGTGGGAGGGGAGCTGAGGGCCACTCTCGGCCAGCAGGCCCTGAGTCATCAGGGAAGAAAGCCAAGCCCCGTGACCTGTCCTGGAGGCCTTAACCTGGGCAGACAGGTGCCTGGAGCCACCTGAGAGATAAAATCTGGACAGGCCAGATCTGCCAGCACTAACAATGGCTGTTGGGGGGGGGGGGGGAGTGCAGGGCAGCTCCTTTTCCTCTGTCCACCAAGACTACAGTTCTGGCCACACCTCTAGACCTGAGAAGGGGGTGCAGCTGCCTTTGGAATGCCCCCAACCCCCTCCAGGCCCGAGGTCTTCACCATGGAACCTGCCTCTGGCCAAACCTGTCTTCTAGAGCATGTGATTCTAACAAAATGGAGCTTCCCACCAGGGCCCAGGTTTCCATCCTGCCCACGGCAGGCACAGACCCTGTCCCCAGAGGAGGGCTCCCTGTCCTCCCGCAGGAGGTGTTCTGTTGCGTCTCCTCCCTCTGACTTCCAGGTGCTTTTCTGTTCAAGCGCTGCCCTTGGGCCACCCTCTGGGGGTTGTCTGAAGGACATAAAGGAAGGTCCTGCTGGTTTCTCTGCTTGCCTGCAATCTTTCAGGAGTCAAACTGGGGCACACAGCAGGGCCACCTCTGGGCACCAGAGTAGGACCTGGCCTATACTTTGACATAGCCATGTGATTCTGGGAATTCTCCCCCTTTTGCCTTGGTGGGGGTTTTGTAAAAAATATTTATTTATGTAACGTGTGTGCTCCTGAGAATTGAACCCAGGAGTGTTCTATCAGTGAGCTGCACCCCAGCCCTCTTTATTTTTTACTTTTAGACAGGGTCTCTCTAAGTTGTCTAGGCTGTCCTTGAATCTGCAATCCAGGAGTCTCAGCCTCTCAAGTACTGGTATTATAGGTGTATACCACCACGGTTTTTAATTTTTTTGTTGTTGTTGGTACATGATAATTAAACACAATAGTGAGCTTTATAGAGATACATTCACATATACACTGTCTTGGTGGTTCTTCTCAGGGTGGCAAATCTAAGCTAAACCCTGGAAGCTCTGGCTGAAGATACAAGGAAGTCAATGATGTTGATAGGAATGAGCATAAGAGGTAGGGAGGGGCACTGGGTCCTGGGTGGTAGTGTCAAGTAGGCTGGACAACCTGCTGCCGGTGTTGGCAATCACTTACGGAACAGCCATAGGAGCGCGCCTCGCATGACATGCTTTGCACATGCTGTGCCATTGCTCCTCCCAATAACCCTAAGGAGGTCATCATCCCACTGTTGGGATGTCCTTTAAGTAGCCAGCCTCAGGCCGCAAAGCTGGTAAACATAAGACTGGAATAGGAACCCAAGTGCGAGTGACTCCAGGCTCCTTTCCTCTTTCTCTCTCCTGGTCCCTTGTCCTCCGCGCAGAGGCATTTAAGCTTTATTCTCATCTGACTGCTATGCTCGTTGAAAACGACTGACACCTGTTAAAGCTCCAGGTGTTGCCCACCTGGGGGCCCTTGAACTTTCACGGAAGTCTGGGTGATGAGTAGTAACCATGTTTGTGAGCAGTGGATCTGAAGTCGTGACCCTGGCACTGCAGTTTGCATGCACTATTCTCGTGCATTATCTCATTGTTTTATAGCAGTGTTTTGCAAACTGTAATGTGCATCAGAGTCACTCGTGGGGAGGTGTTGGTAAAATATAGAAGGCTGGGCCTCAGTATTTTGGAGGTTCTGATTCTGTAGGTTTGGGAGGAGGGGGACTCAGAATTTTGCACTTTAAACAAATTCCAGGGGACACTGGTGATAATAGCTGGGGAAGCACACTTTGAGCATTGTAGCAGTCCCATGGGATTAGAAGGGCCATCACTATTGTTTCCATGTTTTACATGAAGAACTTGATATGCAAGGACATTGGGTGACTTGTGGTTGAGTAATAGAGTTATTAAAAGCAGGGATAGGCCGGGCGTGGTGGCGCACGCTTGTAATCCCAGCATTTGGGAGGCTGAGACCGGAGGATCCGGGTTCGAGGCCAGCCTCAGCTACCTAGTGAGGCACTCCGCAACTTAGTGAGACTCGGTTTCAAAATAAAGAATAAAAAAAAAAAATAGGGCTGGGGGTATAGCTCGGAGGTAGAACGCCCCTGAGTTCAATCCCCAGTACTGCCAAAAAAAAAAAAAAAAAAGCAGGGATAGAACTTTGACCCCAGATATATAACTCTCGTATCCTACACCATTACTTCTCAAGAAGTCTGTGCAATTACTGAGATTTCTGCAATGATCAAAAGAAGTTATATGGGCCTCCTCTGGATCACTGGGTGACCACCAAGACCTGAGCGCTGCCGTCTCTCCAGGGCAGGCAGCTGTGTGAAGGCTTTATCTGTGAGGTGGGAGCCCAGAGCTCCCAGAGCACAAGGCAGGAAGCAGGCCAGACTCAGAAGTTGACATGGACAATCTGCACACATACCACATACAGCCCTGCTCTTTGCTTCTATCTAACAGCTTACACCAAGAGCTGGCCAGCAGGACAGGAACCTTGTCTTCAAAAGGAAAAGGGAGAGGTCTCAGATGGCCACAGCTGGAGCTGGCTTTCCAGGATTGCTTGTGAGTGAATTTTGCTGAAGTATGAACCTGACAGTCCTGAGGTGGCAAAAAAGCCCTGAAGCTATTAGTGTCTGAGATTCACCCGGCACACAGGCAGCCTCGCTGAAGACACTGCCAGCTCCAGGGCGGAAGCAGAAGTGGATCCGAGCTAAGTGGGCTGCTGGGTCCAGGGTTGGCAAAGTTGTTTCACCCTAAGAGTCTTAGGAAAGGGAGTTCTTATTAAATTTCATATGTAGTTTATGTTTAGTTTGGCCATATTCAAGAAAAAGTGAAAATAAGTTTAAAGCAATACTAAATGTTTTGAGGAATTGTTGTTCCTCTAGACATAGAACCATACTTCTTAAATTTAAGAAATGCTGCTCTACTTATGTTGAGCATCCTAATAAAATATGTGCCAGATTGGGATCCCAAGGGAGGGAGAAGGTAAATCCCACTTGTGGGGTATCCCACTCCCTTCTCCAGCCACCAAGTACTATGACTTTTTTTCAGAGGTGAAATGGAGTTGTAAGAACATGATGAAAAACTTTGATACATAGAACAAAAGAACACAGAAGACAGTAAATTAAAGTAAAAAGGTATTAAGAAGGAGGTGTGAATGTTCCCACAAGGCATGGTGGCCTTTAAGGTGATGTGGCAGGGTGAAGGGTCACGGGTCCTAGCCACACCCCTCCCCCCTAGGATGGCCACTGTCAGGAGTTTACTCTGTGGTCCCACGCAGTGGGAAGGCCTGATGGTAGACTCTGCTCTAGGTCACTCTAGTTGTGTGTGACTTTTAAAATTTTATTTAATTAATTAATTAATCTATTATTGTGGTACTGGGGATTGAACCCAGGGGCATTCTACCACTGAGCTACACCCCCCAGCTCTATTTTATTTTTATTTTGAAACAAGGTCTCCCTAGGTTGATGAGAGTCTCACGGCTTGCTAAGGCTGTCCTTGAGCCTGCGATCCTCTCCTCTCAGCCTCCCAAGTACTGGGATTACAAGCATGCACCACCACGCCCGGCTCACGTGTCACTTTAGATGGCTCACTCAGCTTCACTGTCTATGAAATGGGGACTGTGCTCAGAGCTTCCCCTCTTTAAATGAGATAATGTAAGTGGGAGCCTTTCTATACTGTGAAGTACCAGACAAATATTCCTCTTGGTGTTTATCTGTCCTTTCTCAAAGCCGAAGCCAACTGTGGGCCAGCTTCTGTAATCCTGCTCTTTCCTCTCACTGCACCTCCTGCCCCAATCTCAGGGAAGCAGCAGCCACTGGGCCCCCAACACCCCACACCACAAGGAGTCAAAAAATGGAGGTCACATTCCAGGGCTCCCCAGGGAGGACAGAGTCTGCCTTGCCAGACCTGGGTGGGGCCACGGAGGGTTTCTGCCCCACCACTCCCATGAGAGACAAGGAAATGAAACCAGAGACACGAGACCAAGACCTTCTTCATGCCCCATGGAGAGTTAGTGGCAGACTCAGAAATCACTAACTGAGATTCTTTTTCAATAAATTCTCTCTTTCCCCCATTTTTCCTCTCCTATGCAAAGAGGGGAAAAGGTGCCCAGTTTTCTGGAGGCCTGAGGTCTGCTTGGCACAGAGAGCGAAGCTCATGGAAGAGCCAGAGACTCACCCTGGGAAGATGGAAGATGCTAATCAGGAGTCATAGTGCTCGGAAACAGAGGGCGAGATGGCAGAGGATAAAAGGGACTAGCGACTGGAATGGTTCCAAGGCCCCCAGAGGCCTCAGAATGAAGGCTGAGGTTTTCCTGTTATGGATACACTCCGAAGGCTCTCCTTCTCTTGGTAGAAAAATTCACTTTTTCCATCTATTTTTACTCATCAAAATGGTAATTCCAGAAGATGGCTTGCCGGAGGGGTGGAGGGGGCTGTGAGGAAAAATGGAGTGAATCATTGCAGAAAACCTGAGCAGGGGTGGAGGTGGGGTCTAATGATCCAGAACAGGAAAGGCTGGGCCCTCTGTTAGTCACAGCATACGTCAATCATACCACCTTGGCAAATGACAGTGAACCTAGAAGGACCTTTCCCGCTGGAAATCAGAAACCGGGGCCTTAGGACATATTGAATGTAAAGAAAAATGGTTTGATGGGAAGTTAGAAATGAGTGAAAAGAAGATATGTTCACTTCAGGAATATGTAGGACCCAGACAGGTTAGACCCTGACTTTACTTCAGAAACTGGTGTTTAATTTCTGTTTCATTTGTAAACTATCCCATCAGAAATTGACATTTGTGCATGCTGCTTATGACATTTTTTTTTTTTATTTTTAGTGATGGAGATTGAACCCCAGGCCTTGTACATGCTAGGCAAGTGCTCTACCACTGAGCTACATTCCCAGTCCTGTGTGACATTTTTAATGGCAAATGGTTTTAGCTATTCAAACAGGTAGATATGTATCAGTAACACAAAAGTAATCCAAACAATTTTTTTTCCTTCAGATCACAAAACGTGGTTGGAGGCCTAGAATCAGTCTTTAATCAGTGTGGTGTAATCCAGAGATTATTGATATTTAGAAATCCTAACTATCATCAAAAGCTGAGGGATACTTTAAATCGAAAGCATATTTCAATTTTGAGTCCAGGTTTACATGATGAGCGATGACTTTTAACTTCATGCCAGTCAATGTGTGATATAAGCAAAGTAATGTTTGGCTCATAGCTGGCAATTTGGTACTGTGTTAGTCTGGTTTGCATGACTATAACAAACACCTGAGGTAATCAACTTATGGAGAGAAAAGGTTTATTTGGATTCATAGTTTTGGAGGTTCCAGTGCATGATCAATTGGCCCCACTGCTCTGGACCTGTGGTGAGGCAGCACGTCATGGCTGGGGAGAGTGGGGAAGGGGCTGGGTCCCATTATCCCTTTAAGAGCACGCCCCCAATGACCTAAGGGCCCTGCACTAGGCCTCACCTCCTAAAGCTTTTCCCACCTTCCAAGAGTGCCACCCAGGAACCAAGCCTTTAGCACATGAGTCTATAAGGGACATTGTCTATTCAAACTACAGCAGGTACTGATTCTGAAATGTGTCTCCAAGGAAATGCTGTATGTCACAGATTGTCAACCCAGTGAAACTGAGTCATCGTCACGGGACAGATGCTTGATAAGTCAGCCACACCCTCAGGCTCAGACTCCAGAGGCAGCTAGAGAAACTTACGGGCGGGCGTGATTCATATCGCTTAATCTATGACTCTCTTCTTAAATTGTGACTTCACTTCCACTGAATGGCTCAGTAACGTTTCAAATCTGTGACTTTGTGGCAACCAGGGCAGTTCAGGGTTGGGAAAGAAAGGCTGTCTCTGTTTCCTTTTCAGACCACGTGCCCGTGTGCGTCTGGACGCCCGCCCTTGTGTGCGCACAATGGACATGCTCTCCCTGCCCCAGTAGCCTGGGTTCAGTGCATTTAGATGACTTATAGCAAGAAGATGCAACCACGTGGGTCACATCAGCGCACATTCGTTCTAACCAGATCTGGGTCTCAGGATGCCACTTAGCAAATCTCTCCAAGTCTCCGCAGCCCAGCTATCTGCCTGCGTAAAGTATACTGGATGTGTGCACCCTGCTTTGACTTCCTGCAAGTGCCCCACAGCTGGGCTGCAGTGGGGAGCAGGAGCTAGAAAGAGGCTCACTACCTAGGCAAGTTATTTCCTGCCCACATCACAAAGCAAGGATCCTGACTCCAAGTCCCCAGGCCTCTGAAGAGGAATTAAGGAAGGGCACCCCCTCTTCTAGTAAGCTGAGTACTCTTCCCTCTGCAAAGGGTGAACTTGCTCTTTCCTGTTTAGGCCAACTGTCTAAATTTCTCTTAAGCAGGTACTTAGCCTCTGATGCACTAGTATACACTGACCAGGTAAACTGCTAAGATTTGCAAAAAATTCGACATACCAAAGTGGGCAATTGGGGCAAGTAGGTCGAATGACTATCTGTTGGACTTAGGTTTTTTTTTTTTTTTTTTTGGCCAGGTGGTGGTAGGGGGGTTACTGGGGATTGAACCCAGAGGCATTCTACCTCTAAGCTAAAGTTACACTCCCAGCCCAATTTTATTTCTTATTTGGATACAAGGTCTCACTAGGTTGCTGAGAGCCTCGATAAGTTGCCAAAGTTGGCTTTGAACCCGTGATCCTCCTGTCTCAGTCTCCCAGTACTAGGATTATAAGCGTGTGCCACCATGCCCAGCATGTTGGATTTCTGTGAAGAGTCCAGAGGATTTCCCAGTGGGGGAGAGATGGGAACCCAACTCAGGATAAGTGGGGAAGGGGGTTCTTGGCTTATGTGATGGAAAAGGATTTTAGCCCGAGCCAATCAGAGACCTAGAGATTTATTTAGGAAAACAAGAAATACACATTCAAGGAAGAATGTGGGCCACCTCTAAGTGAGAGACACCTTGGGGGCTCATAGCTCTTCTTTTAAGGGAAGCCTGGTGAGGGTGGACATGGAAAGGTGAGGATGACATCAGTCCTGTAGTTACAAGGCTAGTGTGTTTTGGTCATCTTCTAGGTCCTGAAGGGTCCATTATCTAACCAGTGAGAATTCCTTTTGCTTAAACAATTCAGGTGGCAGCCGGGCATGGTGGCGCACGTTTATAATGCCACATTCGGGAGGCTGAGATCGGAGGATCCAGGTTCGCAGCCAGCCTCAGCTACCTAGTGAGGCACTCCGCAACTTAGTGAGACCCTGTTTCAAAATAAAGAATAAAAAATAGGGCTGGGGGTATAGCTTGGAGGTAGAATGCCCCTGAGTTCAATCCCCAGTACTGAAAAAAAAAAAAAAATCACAGGTGGGATGGCTAACTGTGCCCAAGGAAATTCTCCTAAGTGGACAGCTTTCCTGTTTTGGTGGTCCAGACATCTTCCTGGATTGGGGTCCTGTTGTCTGATCAACAGATATCTCTCCTACTTAACTACTCCTAGGTAGGATATATAACTATTCCAAGGTGGAATTATTCTCAAGGAACAATAGTTCTTAGGGTATTTTACAAGGAGTGAATTTCCAGTATAGAGTTCAGGTTGCCTTTCCGGATCTTGTTGTGTGGCCTCTGTTGCCTGATCTCTCTCTATATATTCCTCTGAGGCAGTTAACAAAGGGAGAAAGCAGGGCCCATGGATCACATCTTGGGAGCTGAGACAAGAGGATCTCAGATTCGAGGTCAGCCTCTGCAACTTAGTGAAACACTCCTCTGCAGCAGGCCAGCTGCTGCCTCAGTTTCCTTTTCTCCGATCAACTGGGAGCTGAAAATAAGAAAGAGGAAAAAAAGGGGGGGGGGAGAAACACGGCGCCACACCACACACGCACACACACACACACCTTGCAAGGGGAACAAATGTTCAACTTTATTGAGCAACCTAGTGACATATATACTGAGGGCTGACCTTGAATACCCTCCCATAATCCAGATGACACACTATCAGTCAGATTTTGAGGAGACATTTGTTATCTACATTTATCT